>CAUYPK010119135.1:0-41976 GCA_963574355.1 Loris lydekkerianus
ACAGTAACCTCAAACTGTTCTGGCTCAAGCAATCTTCCTCTTTTTTTTTTTTTTTAATAGAGACAGAGTCTCACTTTATCGCCCTCAGTAGAGTGCCATCGCATCACACAGCTCAGAGCAACCTCCAACTCCTGGGTTGAGGTGATTCTCTTGCCCCAGCCTCCCGAGTAGCTGGGACTACAGACGCCGGCCACAATGCCCAGATATTTTTTTGTTGCAGTTTGGCCAGGGCCGGGTTTGAACCCACCACCCTTGGTATATGGGGCTGGCGCCCTACCCACTAAGCCATAGGCGCTGCCCTCCACTGTGCCATTTTTACCGAAGTTACTGGTCTACTCATTCTTTAAGGATATTTAAAATTTTTCCTACATATCTGATTTTGGAAGACTTTTGTTTTTGATTTTGATATAATTGCATTGTGATCTAAGAACATACTCCATATCTTTATTTTGTTGATTGATAGAGGTTTTTTTCTTTAATTTGGAATTTTAGAATTAGATGACACTATAGTTAACTGAAGTTTAAATAGAAAGCCTTTTAAATTTCATTCCTTGCTGGAAATATTATTATACATACCAACCAATGTTCATGGGCCACCCAGAACATAAACACTAATGAATGAAACAGAATATTTATGTGTTGGTTGGGGTTTTTGCAATCCTCAAGAGCCATCATTCAAATACAGGCTTTAGAGTCAAACTGACCTGGATTCAAATACAAGTTCTACTACAGCTAATTATGTGACCTCGGTCTTTTGTCTTAACTTCATATCCTTGGACAAGTTATTCAACATCACTAATCCTCAACTTTAAAATAAAATACAGTAAAACTTCCATAGTTGATCTCCTCCCTACATTGACTGCCTCCTTAATTTGGCCTAATTTTCATAGACCAGACACATACCAGCCTAGCTCCTTATGTTGACCACCTCTATATGTTGAACAGTTTGTTACAGTTCCTTAGGTGGTCAACTTACAGAAGTTCTATTGTATGTTATAAATTGTTCATGGTTGTCAGGATTAAACAAAATAAAGGATACCAGAATGACTGGAGCAGAAGATGTGAGAAGGATTAAGTATAAAATATTAGGCAGGGCTGCATAATGAAGCGATAGGTATGTGGGAAGTACCTCATAAAACTTTATCCCTTTCCCTATTTGTTTACTTAGTCATCATAGAAACACTGTAGAAAATTGAGCATAAGATGAAACTAAGATACCCTCACCTCCAGAAGATTCATTAATATTTGCTAACAAAATTGGCCATCTTTCACTTGTTTTGCTGTTATTTGCTTCTTTCTGTATAAAAAGTAGTGACAGCAACATTCCAATAACTTGAGATTTATAGTTGGTTGAGTTCTGATTAATTGATTTTTTTTTTTACCTTCTATCAATAACTGGGAGTTAACTTTAATTAGAGAAATAAACTCTTGATCCACTGACTATATAATTTTGAAAGGATAAGAAAAATATTAACACTAATTATGTACTCAAGGGTCTCTGAGAATTTCAGTATTTGACTATTTTTAGGGTCTTGAGTGGCATTAAGTGTTATATTTCTAAAAAAAGAAATCCACCGAGTAATATTTTGTTCAAGTGAACTAAAATTATGCTTTTCTATTCATTTAGCTTTCCTTAGTTAAATATATTTTGTGTTGAAATACCAGTATAAGAAGAATAAAAAAATGTTAAGTCAATTGGGGGTAATTAACAAGAGTTTCCCTTTTGTTTAAATATGGTTCTATCTTTGAGGGTTTAACCTTTTCCTAGTAGGATCATTTGGTATTAAAATAAGAAAATCAATTCTTGGTAAATTGGTAAAATTCAAGTCAATCCATTCCACCTTTAAATTTATGTCCACATTTGTACTATTTAAGTCTAAGATCAACTGTTCATTCCATACATCTCCATCTTCTTCATGTTTCTCTTACAGGTTGAAAGACAAAAATATAAAGCACTGTTCTTTGTAGTTGTAGACATGTATACATGCTTATATTTATGAATACACATTATTCTTGAATGTGTACTTGGGGGTCGACAAACTTATCTCATTTATTTTTCACAACATCCCTTTTAAATCATGGTTTTAATCCCTGTTGTTAGAAATGAGAAATCCTGAATTTTATTTTATTTTTTTTCAGACAGGGTCTCCATTGCCTAGCTTGGAGTGCAATGGTGAGGTCATAGCATATTGTGACCTCATCCTCCTGGGCTCAAATGATAACCCCACCTCAGCCTCCCAAGTAGGTGTGGCTACAGGCATGCAGCACTGCCCTCAGACAATTTTTTATTTTTTGTAGAGATGGAGTCTTTCGGTGTTGTCCAGTTGGGGTCTTGCTGTGTTGTCCTGGCCTTGAGTGATCCTCTCACCTTGGCCTCTGAAAGGTCTGGGATAACAGACATAAGTCACCATATCCAGCTGGGAAAAATCGATTTTAAAAATCTGCCTTAATTTACCCCTCCCCCACCCCCTCCCAGTTGCTTGCTTTCCATTGAGCTTTACTACAAAATGTGCACACGAGTGTTGATCAATTAGTTCCAATTTAATAGTGAGTATACATGGTGTTCATTTTTCTATTCTTGTGAAACTTCACTTAGAAGAATGGTTTCCAGTTCTATCCAGGTTGTTACAAAAGGTAATGAGGGGCACAATTACAATTTTGACTCAAACTCTACAAAAGCAATTCATGTAGTCAAAACGTATGTACTCCTTAATAATCTAAAACTAAAAAATAGAGATACGATAAAAATTGTTATGATTGTACAGATTTTCTGATGCTTACTATGTGCTAGAAACTTTTTCATATTTTATCTACAAGCTTTCTGAAAATCCAGAATCACAGGTGCAAGTATCCACTCCATTCAGTTAGGAAACAGAAATCTTCATAAAGTAAATAAATTATATAAAGTCCTCTCCAAGGTTTCCCTTTACAGCTAGAACAAAACTGAAACACTCCAGCCTTCAGCCTTGGCTTACTAAACCTACCTGATCCAGCACCTACCTGACTCTCCAGAATAAGCCACAATTCACCTCTGCTCCTTGCCTAGATCTTTGCATGGCTGTTCATTTCTCATTACTCCAGTCTCGGTTCTCATTTCCTCTTTAAAGAGTTAGTTCTGCGTATATGTGAAACTTAGTAAATGTGGAATGTAAATGTCTTAGCACAATAACTAGGAAAATGCCAGGAGGGCTGTGTTGACCAGTGTGATGAAATTGTGTCAAACGGTCTATGAAACCAGTGTATGGTGCCTCATGATCACGTTAATGTACACAGCTACGATTTAATAAAAAAAAAAATGAATTAGTTCTTTCAGGGGTCCTCAAACTGCGGCCCGCAGGCCACATGAGGCCGTGTGATTGTATTTGTTCCCGTTTTGTTTTTTTACTTCAAAATAAGGTATGTGCAGTGTGCACAGGAGTTTGTTCATAGTTTTTTTTAAACTATATTCCGGCCCTCCAACAGTCTGAGGGACAGTGAATTGGCCCCCTGTTTAAAAAGTTTGAGGATGCCTGCAAATCAGCATGCTCTACCCACTCCTATCACTCTATTAACATTATCCTATTATAACACCTTCTGGCGCTTACTGGTACTTGAAACTAAATTATTTTAAACAATTCCATTTATGTGCTTTTGCTCTCATCACCAACTCATTCCAACACTGAAATGTGAACTCATTGAAGGCAGGGACTCAGACTGTCTCAATTACTGCTTGTACTCCCTGTACCTGGAAGAGTGCCTAGCCTAATAAATATTTATTGACTGCCTAATAAATTTAACATTGAGTAAAATGTACCTGATTAAATGAACTAATGATCGTGGAACCACAGAAATGACTCTCAAGTGCATTATACTGAGTAAAAGACTATGTAGTGAAAAATTCCACTTATGTGGCATTCTGGAAAAGACAAAACCATAGGGGTAAAAAACAGATGAGTGGTTACCAGGAGTTGGGGGTGGACTGGTAGGGATAGACATAAAGGGACACAAGAGACTGTTTTGGGTGTTGGAACCATTGTGTATTTTGTTTCTGATGGCTGTTTATGACTATATGTTCATTAAAATAATAGAACTGGTTTGCTAACAGGATGAATGAATTTTTTGTATGTGAATTTTATACTTTAATAAATCTGATTTAATTTAAAAAATAAAGATAAATAAAATCCTCTTTACATTTTCTTCCTCCATCTTCCACCGTTTAAATAGAAATTTAAATATCCGTAATTTAAATAGAAATAAGTGCTCCTCTTTGGGGGGTTATATAATTATTACAGAATGGTTAGTGGGCTCCCAAGATTTTAACCCTCCTCTTTGGGAACTGCCTTCAGGGCCCATTCTTTGACTCTAAGTGGTACAAAAGGTTGATATAGTGAGAGTACGTTTGATTTTTGGAAAGGACATACTGTCTCTGGAAGCAAAGTCTGATGAGCAATATGGGGAGTGGGGATCAAGCTGGGTGAAGATGTTTTTGTTCAATGACTAGGTGCAGATCTGAAGGAAAGATTGTGCTTTTATTATATGGCTCAGATACTGGCTCTAAAGACTGTTCCTCTAAAGAGGAGTTCCAAAATGTGAAGTACTGGTAGTGAAGAGGCTACTTTTGTTAGACAGAGGTCACTTGAATGTTTCAAGTGCTAAGAGTTTTGTCCATACAAAATAGTCTCATTACTTTGAGGTAGGCAATAGTCACTGTAGAATAGGAGATCAACTTGTTCCCCGATGATTTAAGTGTAGTTTTACTTTGATTTGTTTCTGTAAAACAGTCTTAAACCATTTAGCCAAAGTCACTTACATTGAAAACCCTAGTTCCCACCTGGTTAATAAAGCTTGACCCCTTTAGTCCCTTCAGTAGGCATTTACCCTAGGATCAAAACAAAGAATGATTTGAATGTCCTGCTGATATGGAAAGTATCTTAGTGAAGAGAATTATCTCTGCTGATTGGATTGAGCAATCTCAGAAGTTAGGTAACTTGTCCCAAATCTTTCGTATGTAAAGAGACTGGATGTATGTGGATTTTACAGTTCTGATGGGAATGACCACTCAGGTCAGGACTGACAAATGCAATCAGTGGCATTCAATGTCCTTTTAATTCTAGGTGGTCATAGTGTTAAAAGAACTTTAAGCTAGGCTCCAGTGACCAGAGAGTACTGAGAAATATGTCGTACATAATGGAATTCAGGTGAGACCATACTCAGGACTAATTACTCAGGAGTAATTACAGTTCTGTGGTGCCTTTCTTTGCCCCTGAAATGCAGCTGATTCTTGGTGGCAGGGCATCAGCCCTCTTGCACACAGCACGTTGTACAGCTGAAGTGGAAAAAAGAGGAGGGGAACTTTAAGTGCCTTCTCAGAGTGTCACCAGAGATTCTCATACTCCTGTGAAAAGATCCTCATGCTTCTCCTCTTATACTTTGTCTGGACAGAGCAAAGTATACAATCTTGTTATTGACCTTGGCTAGGTTTCTTAGAAGCCACAAACCCAGGGCTGCCAGCTTTGAGTTTTTCTATTGTATTGTGAGATGGAAGTCAGGGGGTTCAATCCTTGCAATATTACACAGTGAAGGAGCATAAAAGTACTCCTTTAACAGTGTCCATTTGTAAATAGAATTTGTTTCTTTGGCACATACTTTCTTAAGAGATAAGAAACCCCACCAAGGAATGGAGCTGAGCATGGAGGGCCACCCTTAATGCGGGCTTTGACTTTTGACTTTACAGCCAAGGCTGGACTGCTCTTTCCCTTTGGGGCTTTAATCTAAGCCTTAGTCATTCGTTACACATTGTTATGAACCACCAGTTTAAATTCCAGTGTCTTTCCTCATACTTTCCACCTTGGTCTGCCTTTCTAGGGCCATTAAAGGTTGTTTCATAGAAGCAGTAGTGAGAGAAACCAACAGTCCTCCCATAGTTCATTCATTCTTTCTTTCTTTTAAGACAAGAGTCCCACTATGTCGCCTTCCGTAGAGTGAAGTGGCGTTACAGCTCAGAGCAACTTCAAACTCTTGATCTTAAGCAATTCTCTCACCTCAGCCTCCCAAGTAGCTGGGACTACAGGCACCCGTCACAATGCCCAGCTATTTTTTTTTGTTGCAGTTGTCATCGTTGTTTGGCAGGCCCAGGGCGGGTTTGCACCCACCAGCCTCGGTGCATGTGGTGCCATAACCACTGTGCTACGGGCACCGACCTAGTCCTTCCATATTTCTCTATTTCCCTTTTCTGCCCCTCCTCTCTTTCTCTGTCCCCCTCCCCCTCCTCCTCCCTCTTTAGTTAATGCACCTGCATTATTGGTATGTGACTGTCGGCCCTTTTAAGTTTTACAGAATAGCAAACTGAAAAAACAACAACTTCGAAAAATATACTACTTAAGTGCATTAAGTTGCTTTTTTCTCTGACCTTACGTAAAATATGAAGGTCAAAGAAATATTATAGTTACAGTTCCATTTAACTGTCACCTGAGCAATCAGAAACTTCAGACAACTGGCAGAAGTTGCAGTTTCAAGTAGAAGCTGGGAAAGCCTACACAGCCCAGAAGGCCTGTACTCCAAAGCTGGCAAAGTATCCAGATGCATGGGGAAAGATGCTGAAGGAGTTTAGCAATACTTTACATATGCTAATTGGAGCCATCGTGATTGTGGAAGAGAGGAGATTCTGTGCCTTGGAATGGCTGGTCATGGCACAGCTATGCCTCTTGTGTGACTCTTGGGGAAAAAGTGCAGTTAGTATAAAAGGGCTGTATTTACCAAAGAAATACTATATCATACATGAGTTCTTTTTAATGAGCTGAAAAGATTTTTTAAGAATGAACAGTGACATAAGGCTGATGGCAGAATACAAATGTCAAATTTTCCCTTTGCCTTAGAAAAGAGAAAAATAGGTCTCAGATCATAGTACTAAGACAAAAATGAGTAAAAAATTGGAGGAAGCAGTGTACTAAATAAAACAGATTTAAGTCTCTTACCTGTAATTTCTCCAGTTCTTCTGATTCATTCCGTTATCTATTCTTGAACTTTCATAAAATGTAGTTTTAACTGGGGTGGGAAAGAATCGATCGAGCCTATAGTTGAGCACTCTCAGAAGATAACTAGTCCTTTTCAGTCCTCCTGAAAAGCTTACCCTTTTCACTCATGCTTGCCTTCCTTCTCTTTCTTTCTTCCTTCCTCCCTCCCTTCCTTCCTTCCTCTAGTCATCAAATATATTTGAATCCTCACTGCATTTGAGGTCATTGTGATACAGACATAAGTAAGATGTAGTCCCTGCTCTGAAAGAGTTCAAGGCCATAAGTGCATTGGCAGAGTGTAAAGTGAAGGCATTGAGTTGTCTCCAACATACACTAGGGGTACAAAGGGGATGGTGATAACTTTTTCCAAACGAAGTTCACAATATTAATAACTTGTAGATGAGGCGATGCCATTACTGATGAAGAAAATGAGATCTGGAGAGGGGAGGTAGCTACCTAAGTTCTGCTGGAGAGGCAGACTTTGACCCCACCTTGCCATTGCCGTAAAGGCCTTTGGTACCCCTCCTCATTACAGTAATAACAGGTCAGCCTTGTCCCCCAGAAATACCAAAGGAGACCTGAACCATTAACTCTAAGCATTCCATGGAAATAAAATGACATTTTCTTGTGGGGTATGGGAGCTTAGAGAGAATGAATGATTAGAGAGAAAGATGAGGTACTCTCTCCCCTTTCCCCCAACTTCAGGCTTATTCTGCTCAGCCAAAGTCCCCCAGGACAGCCTGGACCTCAGGTCTTTATGAGCATCTTTTGAAGTGGGTTGTCCCCAGGGCTGATAGCCTGGCTATAAAAGTGAAATCTTACGGTTGGTAAAGGGCTGTACTTCTAATCATCCATAACTGAGAGCGCAGATCATGAAGCGCACGTGGTACCCTCATTTGGGAATGAAGGGGAATCTACTTTCTGCTGGGCCAGTCTTGCCAGCAGGCAGTTTTACTGCATGAAGGGAGAAAAATCTCTCCTCTCCCCCACTAATTTGAACCTCATTCACTACCAGTCCACCTTCTGGTAATTTAACTGAAGTTATTTACATGACCAACTTCAAGGGGGCTTTTTTGTTGTCTTAATCAGAGATCAGAGGGTTTTATTTGGCAAGGCTTGCACACACACACACACACACACACACACACACAAAAAAAAAAAAAAACACCAACAGTAGCAACAGACCTAATCTTAATCTGGTGATCTGTTTTTATTATTATACGTTAATAATGAAGACAAGGGTAAGGAATACTATCTCATCTCTTTCCTTGATCACTTTAACCATATTTGTGACAGAGGGCCATATCTCTTTTTGAGATATGTGTATCGAAGGGAATAAGATGATGGATGATTTATCTAAGAATATGCAATAAATTGGTAGTGCTGGAGGCAATAATAGTGACTGTTTATCTATAATTTAGCCTCTTTTTTGTCTCATTACATTTAGAAAGTAAATTTTTTGTGTGTGTGGTGTGTGTGTGTGTGTGTGTGTGTGTGAAGTATGCAAAAGAATATTATACCACCAAATCACTTTTTACATGCTGTCACGTGAATGGGAATGTTAGCTACACAAAATGAAAGATTGTAATAATGTTTATTAGGTTTTTTATTCTTAGGTTTTATTTATTTACTTGGCAAACACTTATAAAGGGCCTCCCATGTGCTTATACTGTTCTAAAACTTATAAAAGTTCTAAACTCATTAATCTTCATAACTACCTTTTGAGGTAGATACTATATTATTCCCAATTTGCATACACATATTAAAAAGTTTTATTTTAAATTCAAATGTGTTAATAAAGGGAAGGAGAAGTTACTTATTTACTTCCCATTGTTATTCAAACCAAATAGATCCACTTTTTCTTTCAATAAAAATGATTAACGCAAATTGCCAATTCTCATTTTTCAGGGAAATAAATGTTTACGCTATGCCCTTAATCCGGATTTACTCTCATCCCCACCCTTCCCTACATCATTGAAAAAAAAATGTACTATTACTGTTTCTTGGAAGAACATATTAACCACTACGTAATGGCACACTTATATCTCAGGAGTGAAGCAGACCAACAGACTTGGGGTCCCTGGACCATTACATACCAGATCTGACTGTTATTTACAGTTCTATGTTCTCCCTCTGCTGTCTTATAGCTAATTTTAGCTGTGTGAAGGAGAAAGACTGATGAATCCAATTGCCAAGGCAGACAGAGTGTGGACATGCTGTGCCAGCTTCATGCCGTAACTGGTGATCACACCTCAGTAGAACCTTGCAACACTTCTTGTAATCCCAGCTGGGCCTCCCCTGAGCAGAGACAGCAATTATGTGTAGTGGTTTCCAGATGTAAACAAATGTTCATGGGGGACTGGCTTATAATCAGCCAAGTCATTTCACTTATGGCTTGCATCAAATTGGAATGCAAGGTTCTGATCAGGGAAATCGAGCACATTCATTTACTGTCTCAGCAAGTGTTTTCCAGGACTTATGTACCTATCTTTCCCTTTAGAGGTATGACTATATAGTATATTTATGCCATTAAATAAAGTAATTTAGAAATAAATTTATTTATAAATTTATAAATAAATAAAATAAATAAAATAAATTTATTCTATACTTCCTTCTGTATTTAGCTTGAGCACATCAATGTGTATTTGGCCATTTTTCATTACCATTATTTCGTATGACTCAGTGCCATGTGCCTGAGAGGGCTACCATAGAAAATTTGTTTTTTACGGGAACTTTCATGGTTCTCTCTCAGTGTTTGTCTCCATTTCTCTCTCTCTCTCTCTCTCATTAAGTGTGCTTCAGAAAATACTTTAGAACACTTATAACTCAGTGAATCACTTGAAATTTTAAGAAAAGAATACTAAAACTTTACATGGAGTGAATTAAAAATCAAAATGTGATTTCATTCAGCTATTGGTTAGTGTGGCACCCAAACTGTGAAAATACATGGAAAGATGTAAAAATGTGAGCTACATAAGAGCAAGTGGTCTCAAAGCACTATGCCCTGTCATTGCTTACACCACTCCAAACTATATGAGACTACTCACTCCATTGAAGAGCTGTGAGCAGAATTTCAATTCAAAATACAGAGGAAATACTAGGCCCTTGAGGGGTGAAAAGAATCAAGTGAATGACTGAAGAAGAGATGCACATATAAGCTAGTTTGGGTAATAAGGTAATGTGTAGGGAAAATTCAAGTCATTAGGTAAGCAGTCTGTGGCTGATCATTAAGCTGTGAATCAAGGTAGGAGTGGTCATGGCAAGTGTCCTGGGGGAGTTTTAAGAAGTCCCTGAAGAAAGGTAAGATTTGAGGTCCCTGGGAGAAGCGGGAATTGTGCCAGGACTGGAGGATATGGCCCTGGGCTCCAGTCTTGCCTTTTTCTCTGCCTAGCAGCATAACCATGGGCTAGTTTATTCATTCAACAAACACTTATTTAACACTCCATATGTGGCAGGCAATGTTCTAGGTTTTTACAAACATTAATTCATTTAAGCCTTATAAAAATGCTACGAAGCAGACAGTGCTATTATTGTCCTCCTTTATACTGAAGAGGAAACTGAGGAACAGAGAGGTTAAGTACTTGCCTAGGGAACACTGCTAATAAGTGGTAGAGCCAGGAGCCAAACCCAGGCAGCTTGGATTCAAGTCATTGCACCCAGCTAGTCAACTATGCTACAAATTACTCAGCTTTTCTATCAGTTCTCCCTTTATTAAGAAAATACAGGCAATAATTCATTTTAGTCCTGTTGTGAGGAATAAATGTGATAAGGCCAGTGAAAATGCCTGCCACAAAGAAATAAAAAGCTGCTTCTTTTTAAAAAATTTCTTCTCTCAAAAAACAAACAAACAAACAAAAAAAAAACCAACTCTTCTCTCTTAGAGACTGGCCTTCGTCCTGGTTCTTGGAATCAATCTTGCCTTGCTATTTTCTTAAGTACTGTAAGCTGCCTCGCTACTTGGATCTTCTATCCTTGCTTTGGGAGGGTCTATCACTATACTCCAGCTCTTTTGTGAATACTTCTTTTTCGTTTTTTTTTGTTTGTTTGTTTGTTTGTTTTTTATTTTTCATTTCTTTCTTTTTTATTTTATTATTATTTTTTTTTGGGGGGGGACAGAGTCTCATTCTGTCACCTGTGGCATTATAGGCCACAGCAGCCTCACTCTCTTGGGATGGGCAATCGTCCTGCCTCAGCCTCCTCAGCAGCTGGGACTACAGGAGCCCACCATGAAGCCGGGCTAGTTTTTCTATTTTTCGAAGAGACGGAGTCTCACTCTTGCTCAGACTGGAGGGTCTTCAATTCTTGAGCTCGGGCGATCCACTTGCCTCAGCCTTCCACAGTGGTAGGATTACAGGTGTGAGCCACCACAGCCAGCCCCTTTTATTTTACTTTTAATTGACATATACTAATGGTATGTGTTTATAGGGTACATCACTCCATGTTTGATACATGTAATATATAGTGATAGGATCAAGGTACAATGTGTTGAGGACATTCAATATCCTCCTTCTAGTGATGTGTGAGTACTTTTCTACTGTGTGTTATGTTCCTGGCCACAAGGACTGCTTCACTCTATGAAGTGGGTCAACCTCCAGATTATAGCCCCTTCTAGTCAGTAGTTATCAAACTAGACCTGGCTGTGCTTAAGATAGGATATCCCTAAAACATTGGGAGACTTCTGTCCTCTGTAGGCACTTATTCACTCAGCAGATACTTAATAAATATCTGGTGCTCGTGTGGCTGGCCATGTGGCAGGTGATACATGGTACACAAAGATAAATAGGGAAAAGGAAAAACATTACAGCACAAAGGGCGTAGGAAAGACAATAGGGGTAAGGGAGCTCTGTGCTTCATCCAGGAGACCATACAGCCCCTGGCTTTGCCCAACTTTGGTCCCTAGTGTCCCTCAGATCGCCTCCAGACGCCCTTTCCCCCTTCCTTCCCTCCCCATGACATTTAGCCAGCCTTCATCTCCTAGCTTCACACTCCCAGAAGCTAAGTAATCTGATCAAAGTTATTCAGCTAACAGGTTAATGTGTTATTCTTCCTGGGTAATTTTTTTCATTTTGAGAGGGAGTTTTTGAAGACATTAAGGCATGATGGCAGGAAATTTTAGATATCATTGCAGCCTGGAGAGGAAGAGAGTGTCCCCCCTCCCCCCACACACACATACAACTAGGCTTTTAGGATTAGCCTCGGTCTGGTTTCTATGGTCATTTGCAGTCTTCTTGGACCCACAGCCACTTCACTACCTTTTGGCTTTTATTATGCTCCTTCCACATTTGGATCAAAGAGAAAATGCACGATTCTTCTCTTTTGTATTTGGAATATGTTTTCTCTTGACCCAAGAAAAAAATTCTCCCCATCACAAGAGAAATTGAGGAACAGGCTCAGAATGCACCTGGATAAAAATAGGCAACACTCGTGTTCCAGTAGGGATAATTCTAAGTGTTTCATTTATGTTATCTCATTTATTTCTCACCACAAACTCCATGAAGTAGTCATATCATCATTCTCCCCCCCCCCTTTTGTTTTTTGAGACAGTCTCACTTGGTCACCTGTGGTAGAGTGCTGTGTTGTCACAGCTCACAGCAACTTCAAACTCTTGGGCTCAAGTGATCCTTTTGCCTCAGCCTCCCGAATAGCTGGGACTACAGGTGCCTGCCACAATGCCCCGCTATTTTTAGAGACAAGCTCTCACTCTAGCTCAGGCTGGTCTCGAACTTGTGAGCTCTGGCAATCCGCCTGCCTTGGCCTTTCAGAGTACTAGGATTACAGGTGTGAGCCACCACACTTAGCCTTCATTCCACTTTTCAAACAAAGAACTGAGGCACAGAGAGAGTAAGTAACTCGAATTCAAGGTTACACTGCTACCAAAAGAACCCAGGCAATGTGGCTCTGGGATCTGTGCCCTTAATCACTATGCCACACTGGTCAGTGCCTCAGGTTCAAGCCCCCTTTTTCTGCATAGCATCAGAAGATGGATCAGACACAGCCCTTAGCTCATTGAGATTCATCACTAAGGGTTTCGTTCCGTAGCCAGGATATTGCAGCCACATCCCACGTTTGGCAGGGCAGACAGGCCACTGACCTGGCCCTGCTGACCCTGCTCATAGCAGCCTAAGTTAGTTACTCTAGGGTTGATACCCACTCTCTCCCTTTCTTTGCTGCTCAAGGTTGACACAAGACTTCCTCTGTTTCTCTTTTTTTAAAATAAGAAAAATACTATATTTGGGGCCGTGCTCATAATCCAGTGGGTAGGGCGCTGGCCACATACACCGAGGCTGGCGGGTTTGAACCTGGTATGGGCCAGCTAAACAACAATGACAACTGTAACAAAAAAATAGTCGGGCATTGTGGTGGGCACCTGTAGTCCCAGCTACTTGGGAGGCTGAGGCAAGAGAATCGCTTAAGCCCAAGAGTTGGAGGTTGCTGTGAGCTGTGACTCCACAGCATTCTACCAAGGGTGACATAGTAAGACTGTCTCAAAAAAAAAAAAAAAAAAAAAAAAAAGGAAAGGAGAGAAAGAAAGAAAAAGAAAAATATTATATTTGAATAGGCACTTCCAAAAGAAGGTACACCAATATCCAATTAGTATATAAAATGATGATCTACATCGATTGCATTTATTGTGCAGTGTCCAAAGACTCTCTTGTGCCCTCCTCCCATTCTACTCCACTAGCAAAAGGAGGAGGAATGTTCGGAATTGGTGGCTGCTCTGAAAATTTGATAAGGAACAACTGAAGTGTGACTAATCCTACATTCTAAAAGTACAAGGAATGCCTGTAATCCCAGCACTTGGGAGGCTGAGGCGGGTGGATTGCCTGAGCTCACAGGTTTGAGACCAAACTGAGCCAGAGCGAGACCTGGTCTCTAAAAATAGGCAGGCATTTCGGTGGGCACCTGTAGTCTCTGCTACTCGGGAGGCTGAGACAAGAGAATTGCTTGAACCAAAGAGTTTGAGGTTGCTGGCTCAGTGCCTGTAGCTCAGTGATTAGGGTGCTGGCTATATGCACTGGGGCCAGAGGGTTCGAACCTGGCCAGGGCCTGCTAAACAATGACAAAAATAACAACAACAACAAAATAGCCAGGCGTTGTGGCAGATGCCTGTAGTCCCAGCTACTGGGAGACTGAGGCAAGAGAATCGCTTAAGTCTAAGAGTTGGAGGTTGCTGTGAGCTGTGACATCACGGTACTCTACCGAGGGCGACATAGTAAGACTCTGTCTCAAAAAAAAAAAAAAAAAAAAGAGAAGGAAGATTCTCCAAAGTAACCCTCCAGTATGACTATAGCCAGCCAATCTGTTCTCAAGCCAGCGTGCACACTGTGCCTCCAATCTGCAATGCCCCCATCTTCTCTCACTAATGGAACATGTATATGTGCCAGGCACTGTGTTAGGTGCTTTATTAGTGTTATCATATTTTAAGCTTACAGCATATCAAGGAATGACTCATATTATCTTCATTCTGTTTATGAGAAAATTGAGAGAGAATAACTTGCCCAAGGTCGCTATACCAACCTTTAGCTTCTTGTCCATTCTTTGCATTTGTGCATTACCATTCAGTTTCATCGCAGGTTCCATGATAAGGGAACCCATTCATACTGATACTATATTCATAATTTCATGAATGCAAAATTCAAGATCATAATTATTATATCGACATGGCATATGAAGGTTAGAGCATGTTTTAGCATAATTAAAGAGTAGATATTTGAAAATTCAAAAATCAGCTTAGCCGGGTTTCCCATACATGCAAATATAAGTCTTTCATGTTTATGCTCATTGCTTTCTGTGATTATAAATCTGATGGAATTGTGATATGGTCTGTCTTTCTTTCCTTCCTTCCTTCCTTCCTTCCTTCCTTCCTTCCTTCCTTCCTTCCTTCCTTCCTTCTTTCTTTCTTTCTTTCTTTCTTTCTTTCTGTCTGTCTCACTTATTAACCCCCAGTACAGTGCTGTGGTGTCATAGCTCACAGCAACCTCAAACTCCTGGGCTTAAGCAATTCTCTTGCCTCAGCCTCCCAAGTAGCTGGGACTACAGGCACCTGCCACAACGCCCACTTTTAGAGACAAGGTCTCGCTCTGGCTCAGGCCGGTCTGGAACCTGTGAGCTCAGGCAACCCACCTGCCTTGGTCTCCCAAGTGCTAGAATTACAGGTGTGAGCCACCATGCCTGGCCCCTGATATGAAGTATTTTTCACTTGACATAGTTTAAGGCCTTAAAGAAACTTTTGATTTGGTCTTACCCATACATGAATAATTAAAAGGCAATTCACTTTGGGTACCTTTTATAAAAAAAAAAAAAAACAACTTAAAAATAATAAATTCAGGGCAGCACCTATGGCTCAGTGAGTAGGGTGCTGGTCCCATGTACTGGACGTGGTGGGTTCAAACCCGGCCCTGGCCAAAAACTGCAAAAAAAAAAAAATAATAATAATAATAATAAATTCAGGTGGCACCTGTGGCTCAAAGGAGTAGGGCATCGGCCCCATATGCCGGAGGTAGCAGATTCAAACACAGCCCCAGCCAAAAACTGCAAATAATAACAACAATAATAATAATAACTAATTAAAAATAAAAAAATAAATTCAGCTCATTCACTTTCAAAATGAACGAAAGCAATGTTTTACTCAACAGATAAATAAAATACATTCCTGCTCCACGTTTTAACCATTCCAAGAACAGAGGCACAAGAAGAGCTGAGAAATATAAAAGAGAAATGGGTGAAGTAAAAGGGTGTTAGATGAGAAAAACAGACAGTTGGAATAGGGAGAATGAAGAAAGAAATGAAGGGCCACAGAAGTATTCATAGAATGTAAAAGAACAGAAGTTGACAAATGCAGAGAAAAATAAAAATAAATGGCAACAGGTGAGAGATACAGAAGCAATTCACTTGGAAATAAAGGGCTAATTCTCACATTGAATTATTTCTTCAACTTCATAGTGTTTTATTAGACAGAATGCCAAAATAATAAATTAATACCTCCATATTAACGGTTTTGAAAACATACATATAAACCCTGGGGGTCTCCCACTCTTTATTCTTATGAATATTCAATCAAGGTGAAGAACATAATTTTGCACCCTAACCTTTTGGTAGTGTTATTTTCTATACAATTTTCTTGGCTTTTTTCTTAACAGTGTTCAAATCATTGCATTGAATTAATATATTAATAAGATAAATAGCTTAAGTATTTCTCTAATGTCGGATATTTAGTTTTTTGAAAAGAGTTTTGTTCTTTTTAAATTTAAACTACAGTTGCTTAATCTTTTGAATTACTGGGTTTGAATAATTTCCAGGATCGGAGTCCCTGGGTCCAAGACTATCAACATTTTTATGATTGTTGGCTTCATTTACAATGCCAGCAGCAACTAGAATGAGTGTGTTCTTTCTTCCAGAGCCTTTATTACTGGGTTTTCTAAATTGTTATTTTTGGCAATTTAATTAGTATAAAATGATGCCTCCTATTTTGAACTATATATTTCTCTTTTTAAATTTCAGATTAGTATAAGGATACATACGATTAGGTTGTGTTGTTTGCATTTATTAGGGAAACTCCAAGTTGCTGTTGAGCACACCCAGGAGGTGTGCCAAATGCCCCTACATTGTATGGGACAGGTGAGAGCTTACCAAGCCTCTTCCTCCTCCCTCTCCTCCCTTCTTGAATTTAATTTTTTTTTCTCTTGTCTGGGCACGTAGTTAGTTGTTCATCTACAAGTTTCATGTTAGTATTGAGTACATTGGATGCTTGCTTTTCCATTCTTGTTACACTTTACTTAGGAGGATGTTCTCCAAATCCTTCCAGATAAATAAATACTAAAGATGTAAAGTCTCCATCTTTCTTTATGGTTAAATAAGTATTCCATGGTATACATACACCACAGTCTTATTATCCATTCGTGGGTTGATGGGCACTTGGCTTGTTTCCACATCTCTGTGATTGTGAATTGAGCTGCTATAAGTATTTGAGGGCAAATGTCCTTATGATAAAATGATTTTTTTTTTCTTCTGCGTAGATACGTAGTAATGGGATTGCAGTATCAAATGCAGCAACTACTTTTAGCTCTTTAAGAATTCTCCATATTTCTTTCCAAAAAGGCTGTATTAGTTTACAACCCAGTGACAATGTGTAAGTGTTCCCATCTCTCTGCACCCACACCAGCATCTGCAGCTTTGGGACGTTGTGATATGGGCAATTCTTGCTGGGGTTAGGTGATAACTCAGGGCGGTTTTGATTTGCAATTTTCTCTGATGATTAGGGATGATGAGCATTTTTTCATGTGTTTGTTAGCCATTTCTCTTCGGTTTTTTTGTTTGTTTTTTTTTGGGGGGGGTTGCAGTTTTTGGCCAGGGGAGGGTTTGAACCTGCCACCTCTGGCATATGGGGCTGGTGCCCTACTCCTTTGAATCACAGGTACCGCTGGTTTCTGTAATCTTGAGAGAAGTTTCTTTTC
Organism: Loris lydekkerianus; assembly: GCA_963574355.1. Lineage (NCBI taxonomy): Eukaryota > Metazoa > Chordata > Mammalia > Primates > Lorisidae > Loris > Loris lydekkerianus. The sequence continues at coordinate 17,447 of CAUYPK010119135.1, forward strand.
AATATCTCTTGCCTAATGATAAATGGGGTTGTTTGCTATTTTCTTATTAATTACTTTGAGTTCTCTGTAGATGCTGGTTATTAAGCCTTTGCCAGATTCATAACATGTGAATATCTTCTCCCACTCTGAAGGTTATCTGTTTGCTTTACATGTTTTTCCCTTAGCTATGCAGAAGCTTTTTTGTATGATCAGGTCCCATTTAATTATTTTTGGTTGTTGCTACAATTGCCAAGGGGGTCTTCTTCATAAATTTTTTTCCCAGGTTGATATTGTCAAGAATTTTTCCCACTCTTTCTTCTAGAGTATGTAGTCAGTTTATTCACTTTGAAATCTTAATTAAAAGGTATTATGCTGTACCTATCTTCTTTTTTTTTTTTTTTTTTTTGAGTCAGAGTCTCACTATGTCACCCTCAGTAGAGTACTGTGACGTCACAGCTCACAGCAACCCCAAAGTCTTAGGCTTATGCGATTCTCTTGCCTCACCCTCCCAAGTAGCTGGGACTACAAGTGCCTGCCACAATGCCCAGCTATTTTTTGTTGTTGTGGTGGTGGTGGTTGCAGTTGTCATTGTTGTTTAGCTTGCCTGGGCTAGGTTCAAACTCAACAGCCTTGGTCATGCGGCTGGCGCTGTAACCGATGTGCTACAGGTGCGGAGCGTCTTCTAGAGTTGTTAGCACTTCATGTCTTAGATTTAAATCTTTTATCCATCTTGAGTCAGTTTTTGTAAGTGGTGAAAGATGTTGGTCCAGTCAGTCTTTTATATGTGGCTACATATAAAGTTCCCCCCGCGCCATTTATTGAATAGGGATTCTTTTCTCTAGTGTATGCTTTTGTTTGGCTTATTGAAGATCAGATGGTTGTATGTGGCTGGTTTCATCTCTACGGTCTCTACTCTGTTAGATATGTCTACATCTCTATTTTAGTGCCAATACTATGCTGTTTTGATCCCTGTAGACTTGTAGTATATCCTGAAGTCTGGTAAAGTGATGCTTCCAGATTTATTTTTCTTTCTTAGAATTGCTTTGACTATTCAGCGATTTTTGTCTGCTTCCATATGAAACAAAGAACTATTTTTTCAAGTTCTTCAAAGTATGATTTTGGTGCTTTAATTGGGATTGCATTAAATCTCTAGAATGCTTTGGGTAGCATGGACTTTTAACAATGTTGATTGTTCCCAGCATGATCATGGTATGTTCTTCCATATGTGAATGTCTCTATTTCTTTACTCAGAGTTTCATAGTTTTCTCTGTAAAGATCCTTCACATCCTTTATTAGATATATTCCCAGGTATTTCATTTTCTTTGAAGCTACTGTGAAGGGAATAGTGTGTTTGATTTGATTCTTAGTTTGACTGTTATTGGCATATATAAAGACTACTAATTTGTGGACATTGATTTTAGATCCTCCAAGCAGAGACTAAATTATGAAGTGATGGACTTAAGTATGGTTCTAGAACAAATGGGCTTAAAGACACACATAGAACATTCCACCTCAATAATACTGAGTACTGTCAGCTCATGGATCATTTTCCAAAATTGATTATATCTTAGGGCACAAACCAACACATTTAAAAGAATAGAAATTATGCCTTGCATCTTTTTTTCTTTTTTTTTGAGAGAGTCTCACTATGTTGCCCTCAGTGGAGTGTGTAGCATCACAGCTCACAGCAACCTTAAACTCTTGGCCTTAAGCTATTATCTTTCCTCAGCCTCCCAAGCAGTTGGGACTACAGGTGCCTGCCACAAAATCCATCTATTTTTTTTGTTGTAGTTGTCACTGTTGTTTAGCAGACCCAGGCCGGGTTTGAACCCGCCAGCCCAGGTGTATATGGCCAGCACCCTAACCACTGTGCTACAGGTGCCAAGCCTATGCCTTGTATCTTTTTGGACCATAAAGGAATAAAAGTAGAACTCAATTGTAGCAAAAAACTTCATCTCTGCACGAAGTCATGAGAACTAAACACCTTATGATGAACGACAGCTGGGTCAAGGAGACGATAAAGAAAGAAATAATTAGATTCCTCACACAAAATGACAGTGAAGCCACAAGGTATCAGAGCATGTGGGATACTGCAAACACAGTCCAAAGAGGAACATTTATCACATTAAATGCCCACATCCAAAAACCAGAAAGAGTGCAAATCAACAACCTAAGGAACCACCTCAAGGAACTGGAGAAGGAAGAGCAATACAATCCCAAACCTAGCAGAAAAAAAGAAATAACCAAAATTAGATCAGAATTAAATAAAATTGAGAACAGAAGAACTATTCAAAAGATTAGGGTAACAAAAAGTTGATTCTTTGAAAAAGCTAATAAAATTGATAAACCCTTGACCAGATTAACTAGAAACAGAAAAGTAAAATCTCCAATAACCTCAATCAGAAACATAAAAGGATATCGCAAAGACACAAAAGATCATCACTGATTACTACCAAAAACTTTATACTCAGAAATTTGAAAATAGGAGGGGGGGGAATGCACCAATATCTGGAATCACACCATCCCCCCAGACTTAATCAGAAAGAATTAGAACTCTTTTTTTTTTTTTTTTTTTTTAATTGAGACAGAGTCTAACTTTGTCACCCTTGGTAGAGTGCTGTAGCATCACAGCTCACAGCAACCTCCAACTCTTGGGCTCAGGTGATTTTCTTGCCTCAGCCTCCCAAGTAGCTAGGACTACAAGCACCTGCCACAACGCCTGGCTATTTTTTTTGTTGCAGTTGTCATTGATGTTTAGCTGGCCGGCGGGAAGGGTTCAAACCCACCAGCCTCGGAGCATGTGGCCGGCACCCTAACCACCCAACTACGGGTGCCCCAGAATTAAAACTCTTGACCAGACCAAATCAAGCAGTGGAATTGCAACAACAATAAAAAGCTTCCAACTAGCTGGGCATTGTTGCTCAGTAGTTAGAGCGCTGGCCCTGCCAAGCAGCAGATGAGTTCAAACCTTGCCTGGGCTTGATCAAAAACAAAAGAGAGAAAAAAAAAAAAGTCCTTCCATCTTAAAAAGTCCTGTACCAAACAGTTTAACACCAGAATTCTGACAAACCTTCAAAGTGGAGCTAGTACCTATACTACAAAACCTATTATAAAACCTGGAGAAGGAAGGAACCCTCCCCAACTCATTCTATGAAGTGAATATCATGATATTGATATTTGAGACTGGTGATAATGATCACAAATGAGATGGTATCTTCAGAAATGAGATGGATGATATGATCTTACGAAACCCCAGGGACCCAACTATGAGATTCCTAGAAGTGGGCTTTGTCTCAGGTTGGTTCAACATACACAAATATCATGATATTTGCTTCATAGAATGAGTTGGGGAAGGTTCCTTCCTTCTTCCAGTTTTTGGTAATATCATACCAAAACCAGGAAAGAATCCAACAAAAAAGACATCTACACACCAATATCATTAAGGAATATTGATGCAAAAATACTCAACCAGAGTCCTAGCAAATAGAATATTTGCAATCCCAGCACTTGGGAAGCTGAGGTGGGTGGATTGCCCGAGCTCAGGAGTTCGAGATCAGCCTGAGAAAGAGGGAGACCATGTCTCTAAAAAATAGCTTGGTGTTGTGATGGCCACCTGTAGTCCTAGCTGCTTGGGAGGCTGAGGCAAAAGGATTGCTTTAGGCCAAGTGTTTGAGATTGCTATGAGCTATGATGCCACACCACTCTACCCTGGGTGACCAAGTGAGACTCTGTCTCAAAAAAAAGGGGTGGGGGTGGGAGGGCGGGCGAGGTGCCTCACGCCTATAATCCTAGCACTTGAGAGGTCAATGCAGGTGGATTGCTTGATCTCACAGGTTTGAGACCAGCCTGAGCCAGAGAGAGACCTCATCTCTAAAAATAGCCGGGTGTTGTGGCAGGCACCTGTACTCCCAGCTGCTCGGGAGGCTGAGGCAAGAGAATTGGTTGAGCCCAAGAGTTTGAGGTTGCTGTGAGCTATGAAGCTACAGCATTCTACCTAGGGTGACTGTGAGTGTGTCTCAAAAAAAAAAAAAAAAAAAGAAAAAGAAAAAAAGAAAGGGAGACTATAGCTATATATTACAAAATCATACATCATGAAAAAGCGGGCTTTATCTCAGGGATGTAAGGCTGCTTCAACATACACTATTCATAAATGTAATTCACCACAAAAATAGAAGCAAAAACAGAGACCATATTATTCTCCCATTTATTAAATGCAGAAAAAGCATTTGACAAAATTTAATATCCTTGTCTGATAAGAACACTTAAGAAAATAGGCATGGATGGGACATTTCTTAAACTGATAGAGGCCATCTGTGACAAACCCACAGTTGACATCATACTGACTAGAGTAAAACTGAAAGTATTTCCACTTAGAACCGGAACCAGACCAGGACGTCCACTATCACCACTGCTATTCAACGTAGTACTGGAAGTCCTAGCCAATGTAATTAGGCAAGAGAAGGATATCAAGGGTGTCCAAATGGCCACAGAGAAGGTCAAACTTTTGCTCTTTGCTAATGATATGATCTTATAAAACCCCAGGGAGTCAACTATGAGACTCCTAGAAGTGATCAAGCAGTACAGTAATGTCTTGGGATATAAAAATCAATGTCCACAAATCAGTATATATTTCCTTTAGTACAATAATGTTCTTTGATGATTTGTCCCTCGGGGATCAGTGAAGATCTTGTAGATTAAAAATACTTCTGTAAATAGTTCAGATGTTATAAATTTATCTATGACATTCCTAGCATTTCTACCATTTAATCTCAGTTTTGGTACTTGCTTCATTGTTGTATTACATTATAACTTTTCATCAGCCTTTCCATTATAAGCTTTTCTATTACTTCAACTCTTTAAAAAAATATCTATAGTTGAGTTAAATACTCTAGTCCCATAGTTGAGTTAAATAGTCTGTTCCTTTTAGTTTTTTCAATTTTATTTACATATTTAACTTTATAGTTCATGTGCAAAAGAATTGTTACATATGGCAAGAGATAAAAGTTTATATTCATAACCAGTTACCCCAGGTGAATTTATTAAAGGAGTCCTTTTCCCATTGTTTAGTTTTATGCTTTGTTCACCAGTCAATAATTCTTACATTTTTTAGGGCTTTTTTCAGGTCTTACTGTCCCATTTACTGATCTGTATTTCAGTATCTGTATCTTTCTTTCTTTTTTTTTTTTTTTTGAGACAGAGTCTCACTATGTTGCCCTTGGCAGAGTGCCGTGGCATCACAGCTCATAGCAACCTCAAACTCCTGGGCTCAGGTGATTCTCTTGCCTCAGCTTCCCTAGTAGCTGGAACTACAGGCACCTGCCACAACACCCGGCTATTTTTAGAGACCTCGTTCTGGCTCAGGCTGGTCTCAAATCTGTGAGCTCAGGCAATCCACCTGCCTCGGCCTTCCAGAGTGCTAGGATTACAGGAGTGGGCCACTGCACCCGGCCTGATCTGTATTTCTTATTTGCATTAGAGTTCTGCTATTTTAACTAGTATTTATTTATTAATACATTCTGATATTGGGAAGTTCTTTTAGATTTTTATTTTTCAAAGATAGTGGTGTGCAATTGTAACTATGCATTTTGGTGTCAATTTTGAGATAATGACTCTTATTTGAATTGTCTACATGTATAAATCAACCTGTAAAGAACTGTCATCTTTATGCTATTGGTCTTCACATTCAGGAACATAACATGACTTTACATTTATTCACATTTTTCTTTATTTCTGCCATTAAGGTTTTCTATCATTTCTTTTTCTTGCACCTCTTGTATATTTTGACTTATTTCCAAATATTTTAATGGTTTTGCTTTTAATATTACCTTTTCTCCTTTTTGTTGGCTTATTCATAAGTATGTTATTGACTTTTAAGGAATATCTTGTGTTTCATGACTTTGCCAAACTGTAATAATATCTATTCTCTTTCAGTTAATTCTGTGGCTTTTCTAGGTATGTGTGTATATGATAATGTTATCTAAAATTTTCCTATAATGGATTTTTAGGGCATTGAAAATGTTCTATATGCTATTATATACATCTGCTCTAAAGCATAAAATGTGCATCACTAACCTTAAACCCTAACATAAACTCTGCATTGGGGGATAATTATTGGGAGTGTAGGTTCATCAGTTGCCACAATGTATATTACTCTGGTGGGGTGTGTTGACAACAGGAGAGGCTTCCATATGTTGGGGTAGGGCTAAATGGGTGATCTGTATCTTCCTTTCAGTTTTTATGTGGACCTAAAACTGCTCTAAAAAATAGTCTTTAATTTAGAAATTCTCTATCTTTAATTCCTTCATTTCCCATATTTACTTATAATTACTTTCATACTTTTTTGCCAAAACAATGGTTTCTCAGAAACACTATTTATAAACGATTAAAGGCACACTTATTTCAGTTCAGTTTTGTGGAAAATTATGTTGTTTTTCAAATTGGTAGGTGATTAGTACTTTGTTTTGTGAGTGTATGAAAGCTGTCCAGGAAGTATCCAGCCACATATGTCTCTATTTTTCATATTACATGGCTGGATACTTTCCAGACAGCCCTTGTCTATTCTTTATTATGTTAAATCCATAATTCACAAATCCTGATGTTAGCCATAAACAGAAGTTGTATTTTATCAGAATTTTTTTTTTTTGGCATTTACTGGGATAATCATATGCTTTTTGATAATATTGATTTTTTTGTGAAATTATATTTATATTTCTGGGATAAACAGTACTTGATCAGGACTTAAATTTATTTTGATACATTTCTATATATTATTTGCAGCATTTTAGTTAATATATCCATATCAATGGGAGTCAGTGTAACATACTACATGGAGCAGGTGTCTGAGTTGGAATCTAATTGGATCTCAGTACTGCGTAGTAGTTAAAAGCATGGGCCCAGCCATGGGAAACAACTGATTTAAAATTCTTGTTTTTCTATCTAATAGCTTTGCCACTTTGGACCAGGCATACATTTCCTGTTTTTATAGGAACATAATAATCTTTACTATATATGGATTGTTGTAAGGATTAAATGAGCTAACTTGTGAAGGGCTTAGGACAGGGCCTGGAGCAGGTGTCTGAGTTGGCCTGGCATAAAGTAGTTCCACATTAAATGGTTGCTGTTGTAATTATTATATTCCTAAGTGAGAATAGGTCTTGCTTTTCTTTTTTATATCATGCTTACCTTCTGTATTACTCTTATCTTTTTGTATGTTTTTTTTATCTGTATCATTCTTAGCACATTTCACTGTGAGGATAATTTTAAGAAATATGCTGTACTTTTCAATAATCACAGATAATTTGTATAATATAGTCTTCAAAGGCTTGGTAGAAAAATCACTTTGTAAATCTATCAGGCTCAGTTCTGTTATGGGGGCTATAGTTCTTCAATGTATATACTGTTTTCTTGTGTATTTATTAATATGTGCCCAGATAATTCTCCCAATTTTTTACCACGTGGAAAATCCTCCCTGAGTTTCAGAAATTTTCTTTGTAATCTGAGAACTGAAATTCTTGATCAATTTATTATCTAGGCTTGCTATTATTTCAGCATTCAACTGGTTACTGGATTGCCTTATCTTTTCTTCTGTAAGAATAAGAGTCTGCATCATTTTAAAAAGAGCTTACCTTGGAAGCCAACATTTATTTGTCTAAATCTTTTTAATAACCAGATTTGGCTTTTTTTCTGTTGATTTAACCAGAGCCCTTGTGTGAGCACCAAACTCCAAATTCCCAACTAAATGAAAAATGTTTTTTTTTTTTAGGAATGAATAACTTTTTTGTGTGTGAGACAGAGTTTCAAGCTGTTGCCCTCCATAGAGGGCCAATGGTGTCATAGCTCACAGTAACCTCCAACTCTTGGATTGAAGCAATCCTCTTGTCTCAGTTTTTCTATTTTTAATAGAGACGGGGGTCTTGCTTTTTTGCTCGGGCTGGTCTCCAACTCATAAACTCAAGCAATCCACGTGCCTTGGCCTCCCAGAGTGCTAGGATTACAGACCTGAGCCACCGCCCCCGGCAATGAATAAATAATTGTTATCTGTAGCTCTTAAACTACCCTTAAATGGCCAGAGGTTTTGGCAGCCTGTGGAGCCATCATCAGAACACAGCAATAACAAATAGTACTATTGTTGATGGTAATAGGCTGGTGAGAATAAATCCACAGGTTCAAAAACAGGAGGGAGATTCTTCACCTTTTGTCCATAGTGCTCCTCATATGTCCAATAGTACAGGTTGACTATCTGTTTAAAAGAATGATGAGTTATGTGGTTTAGCAGAGGAGTGAAACCATAATTCTGATAGAATACATTGAGAGTTCAAAACCTCCTCAAACCCATGGTGCACTCATATATGAGAGTTTAGCTTCTTACCTGTCCAACATCGTTAAAAACACATTTGTTCATTAGTGGAATACAATAATTTTTTTTATTAAGCCATTACATAACTTTTAAAATTCTTTCTTGCATCAATCAAAGTTAATTATATTTATTGTAAGAACATGCTACTTAAGAGGCTGCTTCATCCTTATTCAGAGTCTTAGCCTCACATTTTTTATGTGTAAGTGTTCATTTAAAGTATTAAGATGTAGTTAGAGTGCAGGAAACGTGTTCCCTATGTGTGTTGAAATGATTGCTTACACACCTCTTTTGATTGGCTTAGGGAGAGGGACAGGACTGAAATATTAAATCTAAGTGTCACAAGACACTGACCTTTGAAGATCCATCAGGATATTGGTTCTGAGATAATTCCAAAATGCAATATGGGAACAAGTGTAAGTATTCAGAAGCTATAACATACATATATTATTGTAAGAACTCATCTAGTATATCAGCCCATACACAACCCTATTTTTCCTGGGTCATGCCCACAATTATGCCTAAGGGGAAGAACAGAAGAGAAAATGCTGGCTAGCTCTAACCACTCTACTAAAGTGGAAAGTAATTCCAAGGTGAGGCTACCTTAGAGAGCAAATGGGCCTTTTTAAAATGCTAAGGGGAGGGAACAGCAATTTCCTAGCACCTTTGAAAACACTCCCCAGTGGCTCTGAGGCGTGGAAATTTGCCTAGCTTTATTGGTGGTGGTCATGCCACCCTGGATAAAAGGAAGACCGTTTACCAGGCTAAAATATGTTTATAAGGTTGCTATCCCCTCTGTGTAGTAAAGAGAGAATAATGAAATATCATTTGCAATTTTCACTGCCCAGAAATTTCAAGCAAGAGACAATGTCGAAGCTATACAATCCCCCAAACTAGGAAACTGACTGATGGGTGCCTGAAATTTATGACACAAACAATTGTTTCAGTAATTCAACAATAATAAAATTGAGCTAGTCTGTGTAGTATTAGGGAAACCCCAAAGTGTCCCTCAGGACATGTGGCTTGCATTGGTGGACAGAGGTAAGAGAACTGGTGGTGTTGACCCAAGTTTTGTTTAGTATAAAGGCTTCTTTGTTGGCTCACCGCGATAACAGTTCCTCGTTTGTTAGATCATTGAGTATAAAGTTAAATAATTCAGCCTTGCCCTTCTCTCCAACCTACTGTGGTAGCAACACCTTCTATTTTAGCTATGGTAGTTCCTGAACTGCCAAAGCCACTTGATATCTGTCAGACAAATTTGAGTTTTACAAGGGTAGTGCAGTCAATTTGGTACAATTTGAAGGAAGATGGAGAGAAGTTAGTTAGGAATTATAGTCTTTTCTTCATTTCCCCAGATAACTAGAAACTCCTGCTCTCAGTTTGACATGCTAGGATTCTATCCGTTATAATAAAGTATCAGGCCCTGTCCCTGCACATTTTCACAATACTTGCCGAACGCCATTGGGGGTTTTCTGGATTATTTGAAGGGCCGTTTGTACCCAGTCTTCTCCCAACGGTTCTGATCCTGCTCCTATTATCTTACATTTAACAAACAGAGATTGATTTCTTGCCTAAAATTAGCTGGGGAATTGTATTTGGATCGGTCCACCAGAATTAAAAAGTATAATTAGCCTGAGAATTCACTCCTCCACTGTGCAACCTAACTCCTGCTTAAACATCTCCTGCAGTGTTTTTGCACTTTCTGCAGAGCATGTAGAACTCTGTCCTCGGGTGAAGCAGTTGATTGCAGGAAAGCAGCCCTGAATTGCTATGAGCTTGTCACTGCCGATCCGGCATATGTGTATGTTATCAACTACAATTGTCCTCATAAAATTAAATAAAAGCACGCGTTTATTATTGTGGGGCTCCAATTAAGGGACAGCTGGTGCTCCTATTACACTTGCATTAAATCGAAACTTGTAATTTAGCTGTCCAGATGCACACTTTTTAATCAAAATATAAAATTGCATTCGCTTCGTCCTGTTTCCATTCAAGAGTATCGGGAGCCTTACCTCTGGGCTCCTCCTACCCCGCAAGCTCCGTGGAAGTCGGGAACATTTCGCTCTCTGAAGTTCTTAGAGGGAAATAAACGATTGGGGCATTCATATAGAAGGTAGAGGACCCAGGAAGGCAGCTGGTGAGTATTTATTTATTTGTCCTGAAGTGAATCGATACATTTATTGATGAAGGTTATTTTTGCAATGACCTATTTCGCTTCACCTGGCTGAACTATCTCTAAGTCTTTACGGCTTTGAACCACACAGCCCGTCTCACTGGCACTCCAGTTCCTGAATCTATAGAAACTTTGCTTGCCCCCACTGCATCACCACCCCTCCCCCATTCCCCCGTGCTCCCCCCCCCCCGCGCCGCCGCCTCAGGGGAAGTGTGCTTATTCCGTGTGTTTTCGCTTTTGTAAATTCTGAGCCTTGCAATTTGTCCCCCTTTCTCTTACTAATGAAATGTTAAAGGGCATTCGCAGTGGGGGCTGGGCCACCAGGTTTAGGAGAGAGGCGCCACACCCCCTGAGAATAAAGCCCGCGCTGCGCTCTCCGAGAGCCAGGCACAAATGGGCGAACCACACAAAGAGTGTGTCTGCTGTACGCAACAGCTCCCTGCAGGAGCAAAGTGCCCGCACTCTGAGCGTGATCTGGAGCGCGACTTTTTGGCGCTCTTTAGGAGCAGCGAGAGGGAGTCGGAGGACAGAGAGTCCCGCGCTAGGATCGGGAGCCGAGGTAGCACGCGCCCGGATTCCCGCCCTTCTCACAGCGGAGGACTGAGGCGAGGAGCAGAGGCGCGGAGCCACACGCCGAGCCAGGTGAGGTTTGCGGTGGCGGTGGCTGTGGAGAGGAGCGATCGGGGCTACCTGGCCGGGCGGGGCGGGGCCGGGCGGCCGTTTGCCGCTTCCCAGCGGACGTGCTTTGGATGCCCGCGCGCGGCTACGCTGCCTGACAGAGTTTCTCGGGAGTTGCCGTTTTGGCGTCCATAGCCCCCTTCACTATTACAGTTCCCGCCACACGCGGGGTGTGTCGGGCTCTGGGCAGGGGGAGCCGCGGCCCTCAGGTCCGGGCGTCCCCGGGTCGGTGAGATCTGTTAGGGGCCATCGGGTGTCGGGCACCCGCCGGAGGGCTGGGAAACGCCTTTGGCTGGGGCCGGGCGGGGTTGGGAACCGGGTTGCCATGGCAGCTGCAGGCCGGGGCGGGAACCCCACACCCGCCGGCCCGCCCGCCCGCGGAGCTGGGGCGTTCTGAGGTGTGTTCCAAGTGGACTGAACCAAAAGGATGGGAGACCCGGGGAGGGCCGGCCCGGGTCCTCGCCCCCTCCTCTAGCCCAACGGCCTGCCCCAGGAAGGGGCCCCTGAGGAGTGGAGAAAAGAAAATCTTCTTTCCCTCGGGCCTGAGCGGAGGCTCATTAAAGCGCGGGGCAGGAAGGGGGCGGAAGGGAGCACAGCGATTGTCGCCTCCGTCGGAGAGTCCGCATGTGAGAGTCTGTATACTTGACATTTTATACCCCATAGCGGCCGACTGGACCGGTCCCAGCCCTAAAGTTATGTAGGTGGGGCGGGCTTTAATTTGCTTATATCTAATGATTTCAGGAACCTCGCTTTAAAATGGCGGCATTCATTACACACCCCCGCTAAAGGCTCTCCCGGCACCGGGGCCACCTCACGCAGAGCTGCTTTTGCTTCTGCCGCTAACAGATGGCATGTGCCACTGTCGCTGCCGCTGCCCCTACCGTAGCCGCTGAGAGCAGGGCCCCTTAGCTTTGGGTTTGCGCTATCAGCATAAGGTAAGGCTGGCAACGAGTTGGGATTTGTTAAGAGTGGCTTCCTTTCTAGGACGCCGACGAAATAAGGCATTAATTAACCTTTTGAGCTATATTTTACCAAATGGCAAATAGGGGGAGGGAAAGTAATTCTAAAACTTTTTTTTTTTTTTCGATTTTAGTAGAGCTTTGATCTTCCTCCCCGTTTTCTCCTCCCGCCTCCTCCTTCCCTCTTTCCTTCCTTCTTTTTTCTACTTTCTAATTCTTCCTCCTCTTTTCCTTTTTTTAATTTAAAGGAACGTCCTGCATGGCATCTCATCATCAATTTTTTTTAACGGTTAATTTCCCTATTTCCATGCGACTTCGTGAGCAGTGCCACAAGCTCCCTTGCAGAACCTCTCTTCCTACTCTGGATCAACACATTTGGGCAGGAGAGTAGATTTTAGCGGACTATTATAAAAGGGCAACTTTACTTTTGCCACACAATAAACTTTTATGGTAAGAAGGTGAAATTAAACGCAGACTCGAAAGGAAAGTTGGCTTTTAACTGATTCATTTGTGCAGTTTTATAATTACTGAGGTAGACCCACTGTGTGTTTTTCTGAGCAAGTCTACTTGTTGGTGTATATGGCTATGACAGATGAATTTGCTGTCGCTCTAATTAATGTGTTTTAGAGGACTTCTTTCCTCATAGATGTTCTTAAATTGCTATTTGAAAATTAAGTTTAAGGGCGGTGCCTGTGGCTCAAGGAGTAGGGCACCAGCCCCATATACCAGAGGTGGTGGGTTCAAACCTGGCCTCTGCCAAAAACTGAAAAAAAAAAAAAAAAAGTAAAAGGAAAAAAGAAAATTGAACTCAAATCTACACTGCATATGCGTGTATAGCATTCATAGGAAAACATCAATTAAATCTCTTGCAAGATTTAATTTTGAAATATTGGTAATTTTTTACTGTGATCGCTCTCTGGTTTAATCATTTTGGTAATTACTGAGATGATGGTTGGAAAAGTGTTGATAATAGCTGTACACGTGACTAAACATCAATACTTAATATAATTCATCTGAGTTTTCTTTTCCCCCTCTGATGAAAGATAGATTGACAGTGAGTCTTATCAGAGTCCTTTGATTTTTCCTGATTTACTCACTTTTTCCTTAGCCTATGCAAAGCTAGTCCCTTAAGTACTTTTAAAAGTCATTTAAATATTTTTTTTCTAATGTGCAGTTTTTTGGGGAGGGTTCTTTCCGATTTATCAAAACTTTTAAAAACATAACCTAAATGGGCTTTTGCCCATAGCTCAGCTAATGTTATTCTACCTCTGTCCACTTCTTATTTCTCTCAAAGCACTAGAAGCTAAATTTAGCCAAGTGTCTGGAAAACAAGGGGAAAGATTGTTTTGCACCTATTGAAGCATGGTGCAGTTTTCCTACCCAGGTGTTGTAGTCTACCTACAAAGAACCAAACTATGACTTAAGATGGAATTTACTATGCAACAAATTTAGCATTAGTTTTTCAGGTTATTGCTGAGAGAAGCACGTGGGGCATTTTATTGCTTCACATCTTAAGGAGAGTTCCTCCAGGTAGAGGGATAGACATTTGCATTTTTGCAAAGGAAAGCTGACAAATGGCAACTTCTCCCATTTTTAGTGATTGATTACATAGTTAGATCACAGTTCATTAAGCTTTGTTTCTTCATGTGCTACCTTGTTGTTAAAAGACTTTGGACCAAAAGCATCCTTAAAAAAAAAAAAAAGTGAAAATACTAAACCTTGGGGCCAGAATAGACAAACTAAACTGATGTCAGAGTCATTAGGAGGAAATCTTGCCAGTTAGCATTTTCTGCTCATATAGTGATGAGATTGGAGACCTTAATATGAAAACATAATGAAGGAATTTGTCAGAAAAAAACTGAGAGAGGATTGATATAGTCCTGGGCTAGAGGTGGTGACTGCATGTTTTTTCTACTTATAAGACCTACTTCACTTCTCTAATTTCTTTTGCTGCTTTAAGCACTCATAATGACTCCCAGGACTATTATAAAGAAACTTTTTTTCTCTCAACTGTCCATTTTGACGATCACAACAGCTTCTTTTCATGATTATGAGCTGGTAGCCAAAGTATATTTGGTATTCCTTTGAACCTACCCTCTATCTAAATAATGATTTTCACAAAATAGGTTTTTTTTTTGAGACAGAGTCTCAAGCTGTTGCCCTGGGTAGAGTGCCATGACATTACAGCTCACAGCAACATCAAACTCTTCGGCTCAAGCAATTCTCTTGCCTCAGCCTCACAATTATATGGGTCTACAGGCTCCCACCACAATGCTCAGCTATTTTTTTGGTTGTTGTTGCAGCTGTTGTTTTAGCTGGCCCAGGCTGGGTTCGAACCCACCAGCCTCGGTGTATATGGCCAGCGCCCTCACCACTGAGCTATGGGTGCCACCATGTTTTTTTTTTTTTTTTTTTTTTGTTGTTGTTGTTGTTGTTGTTGCTGTTGCACTTTGGCCAGGGCCAGATTCGAACCTGTCACTCTCGGTATATGGGACCATACGGGCGCCCTACCCACTGAGCCACAGGTACTGCCCTGTTTGTTTTTGGAGATGGAGTCTCACTCTGCTGCTCTGGGTTGAATGCCATCATAGCTCACAGCAACCTCAAACTCTGGAGCTCAAGTGATCCTCTTGCTTCAGTTTTTTTTTTTTTTTTAATTTTTTGTACAGATGGGGTCTCTTTCTCAGGCTGGTCTTGTACTCCTGAGCTCAGGCAATCCACCGGCCGTGGCCTCCCAGAGTGTTAGGATTATAGGCGTGAACCACCGCACCTCACCCACAAAGTAGGTGTTTAATAAATGTTGAATTAAGAAAAATGGATAGTTTATGAACTCACAGAGGAAGAGAATTTGTGTACAGCATTCATTTTAAACAGAAGACATTTTGTGCACTTCTAAGAACCTAAAAATTTAAAATAGATTAGAATGTATATTCCTCTAATTGCCTGTGCTCCATTTGTCTCAAATTGGTTCTCTTCCTCTCACTGTACTTCCAGGCATTTGTATAATTCATCCTTTTGGCCAGTAGGTATATTATTACAAGTGTTGCTTCACAATATGAAAAAGTATTCCCAGCACCTTGGGAATAAAAAGGGTCTTGTCTTTTGAGTGGCTGTACAGTACTGCACATGCTGGAACAGTGACCATCTCTTGGCTATTGTGCAGATGTTGACAATATAGTATGCAGTACAATTCTGTTCTCCACCCAGCTGCCTTTATATATGAGAGAGGAGTGGAGGGAAGGAAGGAAGTGAGAAGTGCCCTAAAATGGTGAAATTTCCATTCATAAAATTTTACATCTCACCTGCTTACAGTACAATAAATTAAAGAAGGTGGCAGGATTTTTCTCTTTTGAAATCATGTTCTCTGATAGGATTACAAACAGGGATTGGGACATAGTAGACAGTATATAAATTACAGTACATGTTTAACAAGTAATTTGATCCTGTAATTAAAGTTAAATAAGGGCCACTGCCCTGTTAAAACTGTCAAGTGTCTGTGAGGCTCCACTTGGCCTTTATTTCATCACAGTTCTCCCATACTGCTGTTTTCTTATGACAATGTTTACCAGGTGGAATAGATGAATTTTCCTCATTGTAAATGTATGTGATGTCATGAAAACAGAAATCAGAAGTTGTGATTCTTCATGGGATTTTTCTGACTATCCCTAGCTGTGATACACCTCTCACTTAAAAAAACAAAAAGAAACCTGAGCTTTAGCTAAAATGACATGGACGATTTTCTCTCTGAGAGAATAAACTGTCTCTGGGAGCAAGTTGTTTAATAGTCAGCTAGCCAACCAACAAACCAACATAAATTATGACCAAAAAGAAAGGAATTAGATCTTTATTAATGTGAGCTTTTAGATGCTAAGGATACAAGGTTCCGTGCTATCCTACTTTTCCTGAATGTATTGCCTGGAGATAGCCAACTAACAGTGTTGGAAAGGCAACTTAGAAATTGGATAAGCAAGGTGTGAATTACCTTATCAGGTGTTAATGACATTCTCATGACCTGAAAGGTGAAGCATTTTTCCATGCCTTTCTAATAGTGACACAATATAATCCATAATTTAATTCTACTTGGTATTAAATTGAATGATAGTGTTTTTTGTTGTTGTTGTTGTTGTTGTTGTTTTTGAGACAGAGTCTCACTATGTCGCCCTCAGTAGAGTGATGTGATATCACAGCTCACAGCAACCTCAAACTCTTGGGCTTAAGTGATTTTCTTGCCTTAACCTCCCAAGTAGCTGGGACTACAGGCACCTGCCACAACGCAGGGCTATTTCTTTGTTGTAGTTGTCATTGTTTGGCAGGCCCGGGCTGGGTTCAAACCCTCCAGCCACAGTGCATGTGGCTGGCGCCTAGCCGCTAAGTTACAGGAGCTGAGCCTGAGTGATAGTGTTTTTAAAAGATTGATGGGAAAAATAATACAGTCTGGGAAGTGGGGCATTATTATTTTTATTTGAAAAATAATGGTATTGTCAAATGGGAAACACACACACACGATTGCGCAAATTAATGGCTAATTTAGGAAATTTGTGCAGATGTGTATTGATTTCTCACTGAAAAAATTATAGACAAATGCCTACTTTTACAGCCTTCTTCCAATGATAAGAAGGAAAGAAAATAGTTTTACTATGAACTATAATAAATAATTGACCTGAGTGATGTTTCTTTGAAGCTCAAGAAAAGACAAGGGCTCTGAATGTTCAACTCCAGGCATTTAGAAAAAGGATACATTGCTCAGAACTCAAGAATAAGCAAGAATGAAAGGAGGCTGGATTTAAATATGTGTGTGTATATGTATATTTTCCCCTTATACATATATGGTACTTTTCAAGAAGCTCAGAACTCTTTATAACAGCCATGAGAATAAACTGTTAAGGGGGAAAAAAGGAGCCCGATTAGAAATTTGGGATTCCATTAGCCATGCTGGTGAAAATATTATGTCCACTCTCAAGGCCTTCTTGCATGGGCATTAAGTTGGCTCATGAAGAGAAGGAGGCTGGGAGGTTGTTTTATGCCTACACAGTGAGTGAACTGGAAGGGCCCAGAAGAAAGGGCCTCCAATTGAGAAAAGGCAGTCTGGGAGTTGGCATGAGAGACTTATCACAAACTATTTGATCTCCTTAGGCCATGGGAATGTTTGCTGGATCTTCTTTTCCATTTTGGATCATTTGAATTGGTTTTAAATTGTCCCCATCAGATTCTTTGAATCCTGAGCTTCTTGGCATTGCCTGCAACTGCTGTGGAAATTTGAAAAAGTTTCTTCAGGCTCATTCAGGTTTCCTTGGATGTACCAGTACCTCTTTGATGGGCAGGTGATTTGGTCTCTTTACCTTATATCCCCAATGCCTGGTACATAGTAAGTTCTCAGTGAAAGTCTGTCAAATAAATGAAAGAATAGATTAGTCTTCCTAACATATTTATTGCATTTTATGAACATTTTCCCTATGATTTTAGGTAGAATTGTTTCTATTTTTTACTGACAAAATTAAATGGCAACAAATAACCTGAACATTAGGTTGTATGTCTTGCTAGCTGAGGTAGCAACTCTAACAAGTTCGAGGAGGAGCAAGCAATGACAGACTTTGGGCTGAGACCTTGAGGACTGGCCTGAAAGGCAGCTGCTATTTTTCTGTCACTTGTAGTTAAATTTGATATACCTCGCCCACCTCCCAGGGAAATAAGTCTTTAACACAAAGTTATATAGAAACAGTTCTTGAAACCATTTTATCATATCAAAAAAGGAACAAAATAGGAAATATTTTCACTCAGATGCCTCCTGTCATGTATAGTTTAGAAAGTGATGAAGCCACAAATGAAAACCAAAAAGGTCTCTGAGAGCTGTCTCATTTTCAGTCAGGCACTGATTGCCCATTTAGAGGTTGGATTTACATAGGTTTTTATTTACCAAGATACAGGTATGAACAGTGCCTCTTTATATTGTATCCAGAAAGCAAAGTCCACATAGTAGAAGAGACAAGAGCTGCCATTTCAGATCCACCACAATCATCTTTTGTGCACAGAGGACCATCCCTCTTTAGGTAAAGCTCTTGCACCTTCTCCCTATGTGGCAGTATGAAGAAACCAAATGAGAGGCTGTATTGGGGACTAGGGTGGGAGGGGTGGCCTGTTAACAAAATGAGAAAGTGAAAGAACCAGAGAGCTTGCATTTCCCCTACTGTTTTGTAGACTTTATAACCTTTTCTCAGGGAAAACAAAACAAAAGTACCATTTATAATAGTGGGACATAGATTTCATAGTGTAATTTCTCCATTTCATTTACAAATGTAGAAAATGGAATTGTCACATAATGTTAAAATGGCTGCTTTATAAAGATTTGATTCATGTGCTATCTAGGTTTTTTTCTAAGTCCTATTTAAAATATATAGTGATACATTCAACAGAACCCGTGGCACAGTGGTGGGGATCCCACTTCACCTCAATACCCAAGTGAAAGTTTGCATTTGTCCTCTGAAAAGTAGGCAGTCAATAAATAACCCGATTGTGGGTGCTATTTTGTTAAAGGATACATTGATGCTTTAAAAAATTCTTTTTGTCTGTGACTTATGGGGATCCCAAAGAAGCAGGGAGAACATTTCTTTTCAGAAATGACTGTGAGAAAAATTTAAACTCTCAGCTCATTTATGTCAGCATTTTCCCCAATAATTGGACAACATGAAGAGAAACCTTGTTAGCTCACCCAGAAGTATGAAGTTAAATGTAGTACACATTATAGGGTCATGTTTTATGTCTAGGGGCTTCAAAATACATATAATCTTTGGGGCTGGGGCTGGGATGCCATGGTTTTGTAATCTGATCTGCTTCATGAATGCCTATAGCAGTGGCCTCTCATCTGTAGACAGGCTGTGTCAGTAGATTTATTGCCAGCATTCTGAAGCCAGGTTGGGGCTGGACTCAGATCTACAGTCTCCCCAAGGGAGGGCTGTTTTGTTTTTGTTTCTGTTTTTTGAGACAGAGCTCACTTTGTTGCTTTGGGTAGAGTGCCAGGGTGTCACAGCTCACAGCAACCTCAAACTCTTGGGCTCGAGTGATTCTCTTGCTTAAGCCTCCCAAGTAGCTGGGACTACTGGCCATAATGCCCACCCACCTTTTTTTTTTTTTTTTTAGAGATGAGGTCTCTCTCTGGCTCAGGCTGGTCTTCAACCTGTAGGGTCAGGCAGTCCATCTGCCTTGGCCTCCCAGAGTGCTAGGGTTATAGGAGTGAGCCACCTGGCCTGGCAGGAGGGCTCTTTTTGAGAAAAACCTTACATTGTGGTGGGACTTATTTTGTGTGGTGTACTTTATTAAATTAACATTTTAATGTAAGTGAAAATACAGGGGCTAAATACATAATCTTGTCTGGAGATAGTGCCAAACATCTGCATTTTCAGGCCATTTGTGAATTTGAAGCCTCAGCTTAATGGTCATCATGATGACATTTATATTATATCTGAACCTGGGAGGTAACCAGTATGAGTAGTGGAGGGCTTCATGCTTGCCCCTAAACTGAGGTTTGAGGTGGGTACCACTTGTCACAGAAGATGGGTGGAAAGGCAGTGTCATCCATCCAAATGAGAAGGAAGGACAGAAGCCTGTAGATTAAGCAGAGGGACAGTCTGGAAGTACTTTCTATTAATTTTTTTTTCTTAATTGACACCTAATAATCATACATATGTATGGGGTACATTGTGATATTTCAGTATGTGTATATAGTATGTAATCATCAAATCAAGGAAATTAGCGGATTCGTCATCTCAAATATTTATCCTTTTTGGGGGGGTTGGGAACATTCAGAATCCTGTCTTCCAGCTATTTGAAAATATATGATGAATTGCTGTTAACTGTAGTCATCGGATAGTTGTAGAACTGTAGAACACCACAACACAAGAACACTAGACAGCTGTAATTTTGTATTCATTAACCAACCTTTGGATAACCCCCTTCCAACCTCTAGTTACCACTATTCTACTTACTATTCTATGAGATCAACTTTTATTAGCTTCAACATATGAGTGAGAACATGCTGTATTTGTCTTTCTGTGCTTGGCTTATTTCATACAACATAATGTCCTCCAAGCTTATCCATGTTTTAGTGTGACGTTTGACCAACTAAGTGCCCCTGTACCATGTGTTAATCTTCTTTCTCACAGAGATAAAACTAGTTTTGCTGGGTAATTACTTTGGAGATAATGAGAAATTCAATGCAGCAACAATGGGAGGGCAAAGTGCTTTTTCATTCTTACTGAAACTTCCCCTCCACGGCTCTTTAGTGATTGAGAAGTTGACAGTCTAAAAAAATGTGTCCTAGGACTTGGCATTTCACAGTGCTGAAAAAAGCCAAGAATCCCTCTGTATTTTGTGAAGAGTGTGATAATGGTAATGAAGATGATGATAATAGAAGGATCTAATGTTGCAGGCGTCCTCAAACTTTTTAAACGGAGGGCCAGTTCACTGTCCCTTGGGCCATTGGAGGGCCGGATATAGTTTAAAAAAAACAAAAAACAAAAAACTATGAACAAACTCCTATGCACACTGCACATATCTTATTTTGAAGTAAAAGAAAAAACAAAACAGGAACAAATACAATCACACCGCCTCATGTGGCCCGCGGGTTATAGTTTGAGGACCCCTGGTAGAGAACTCTCATACTTGCATATAATTTGAACTTGCACAAGTCAGTTTGTGGAATGACGATGATGAAGAGAGAAAGAGAACAACTCTCAGTAATCAGGTGCAGGAAAATTGTGGTTCTGAACATTGATCCTAAATTAATAGGAAACAGCTAGGCTATCTGATGTCTGATGCTAAACACTTTTTACGAATGTAGTGTTTTATTCCTGTATTCATTAAAATGCAGTAGTTCAAGTGACTGGATGTATGACCTGTGCTAAGAGACTGTCTTCTTCTTCTTCTTCTTCTTCTTTTTTTTTTTTTTTTGGAAAAGTTACATTTTTTTAGACTTTCAAGCCTAGATCATGTAATAGCCCCCCCCTTGTTGCCTTGTGTCTATCCCCAAAGAAATCTCTGTAGTATTTTTAGCCATCTAAGCAAACAGTTCAGACAGAGGCACTCAGAAATGGTGACATGCAATGACAGGAAATGCTGGTTGCACTGGTCTCCTTCATAACTTTAACTTCCTGTTTGGGGGCTATTTGAGTCAAAAGTAGCTGTGTTTTCCATATAGAGACTTTTTTCTTTATTCTGTAAGACCACAATAAATCTGTCACTGGATTACATGTTTTGTATATTTTATGAACTGTATCATGTGGTTTGAGTTTAATTTGGAAGGCAGTACTTTTACAATCAAGGTTTCCCCGCACCCGCCCCACAACACGTGCAGCTTTGTGGTCTGGATTGCATGGGCCTTCGAAAGTTTATGACTTTATTTACACAATAATGATTGCTGAGACGGGCATTTCCTGCCAGTTAATGACTGGTTGGAAGGACCAACAGTCCAAATCCAGGGAGAGAGGACCATTCATTAAATGCCAGGAAGGGCCCAGCTGCTTTTCTCATGAAGTGGAGGAGAGAAAGTGAAACCACATTCTGCCCTTTGAAGAACCCAGAGCAGCATGGGCAGAGCTATATATATATATGTAGTGCCTTGCTGTACGGAGGATGGAGCTGCTTTCCTGACAAGGACAAACTAACTTTTCCTATAGGTTGCCAAATTGGGACTTGGGTGGGGAGGGCATTTCCTTTAGGTTGATGGCCTGGTGGAGAGGGGCCAAATAAATACCAGGGCTTCGAACTTGCCATTAATTGCCAGAAAATTCTCAATTCGGAAGTGTTACAGCTATTCATAAAAACCTTTAGGATCACATGATTGAGCTTCCTGATTTATTCAACCAAAGTGGACAAAACTTGGAAAGGAATGGAAAGAATGATCTTTCTTTAAGGTCAGTTTAGCAAGATACAGATACTCTATTTTGATCCCTGAATGTAAGAAAGTAAATAATATACATGAAGAGTGATTTGCCTTTTGTGAAAGTTCTTTTGAAGGCTATAATGTTAACCATTTAACCCACGGCATTCCCAGGACACAGTTTTGTTCCCAGTATAATTCTTGCCTGCTATAAAGCAGCTGAGGTGTGAAGAGTTTGGCATTGATTTAGAGCAAAAACAGTAAGATCGAGGTTGGGTTCATATCCAGGAATCCTTGACTTCCTGGCCTGCCCTTCACTCCCTTAGCTTCCTAAGCCTTCAGTTTGCCAAAAAGTTAAATGTTTATGAAAGACAAACATAAATGAGGCTGTGTGATACCACTTCTACCTCCCACTCCAGAACTTGGCTTGGCCCTTTACCTTGAAATTTTAATTTCCTTCATATCTTCCAAATTTGGTGTGGGGGGATGGCAGGGGTGGGCTGGACCTCTAAAGTAAAGGCAATCATTGATGGCCAGACACCTGGATTTCTTCATGGGATTGAGTACTCTGTCACATGCAAAACAAACCAAATATTAAGTTTCATTTTTGAGTCTGGAAAATGTCATTATATGCTTTTGAAATATTCAGTAATCCAGGGATTGTTGGTCATTGCCAGTTCACAAAAGTGAAAGTATTTTCCGAAGTTTAAAACATTCTACAAATAAGCTGCATAACGATTTCTGCTATTATTACATGATGCCTAAAGCAGATTTATAAACAAAAAAGTGACTTCTGAACGCATACATATTTAAAAGTATGGTTTTATGTTTTTAATATTCTGAAGTTTGAATGTTAATATTCACCAAAATTTTGCTAGCTCATTTAAAGATAGTATTCTGATTTGTAAAATGTTTTGGACTAAGAGCAAATCAGTTTTTTGTAAGTAGATGTCCTATTAGCCTGAATATTTATACTCATTTATAATCAGCAACACAGCTGCATTTAAACAATGATCCAAAAACTTTAGAATTAGCTTGTCCCAAGAGGTTAGATGCCCTTTTCATCTTCTGGACATTATTATTTTGCTTAGTTAACTCTTTATAGGTAATCTGAAATATATATTTTAAGCTGGTTCAGGTTCAGAAACCAGTCTGTATTAGTGGCATCAAAATTAATGAAGATTTACCCTGCTATATTTGGAGTCAACAGAATTTACCTTGTGCTATTAGAAAGCCTATTTGTTCTATCATTGTAGTCTCCAAGTGGTAGGCAACAACTCATAGTGCATAATGAAGTCCATTTAGTAGATTGTGACTAGCATTTCTCTTAAACAAAATCATATTAATTAGGCTGCCAAAAATACCAATACGTATCATGTAGTAAGGTTAAGTTTTTTTTGTTTTTGTTTTTGTTTTTTTTTTAATTGTTGGAGATTCACTGATGGTGCAAAGAACTAGGTTATACTGATTGCATTTGTTAGGTAAAGTCCCTCTTATAAATATAAATGTGTCCCGCCTCCAAGAGGTATGCCACACACCGTGAACCCCCCACCCCCTCCCTCCTTCCCTCTCTCTGCTCCCCCATTCCCCCAACTTAGTTCAAATCCACATGCATATGTACTGAGTTAGGATACAAAGTGTTTCTTATTATTGGTTGCTGTTAAAAAGGTTTAAAAGTCAGTGTTTTAGCCAATGTTATTTTAAACTGGGTCAGAAATGTTTTGTTCTCTTTTTGTAGGGGAGGTTTTAAAGGGATGCTGTGGGCTTTGGATGACATGCTGGGTGATGCTGGTTAAGTATTTTGAGAGTTATGTGTTTGTTTTTCAGTGTGAGAAGTAAAATACTGCTATAAATATGCTGTAAGATTTAATGTGTTGGTATTTTGTAGTCCTGACGGGAGAAACTTTATGTAAATATTGTATATTTCCCAAGTGGTATTACTAGAATATGAGACATAGAAATAAAGCTAGTTAGGAACAGAAATCCCTCAAAAAGATGTTTAGAAAAAGTCTTGGGATGCCTGAGTATGAGATGCTTCTAGTAGCAAAAGAATTGCCTAAAATTTTTAAAAGTAGAGAAATAAAACAGTTTATTTTAAGTGAATGAAATGTAAGTTAAAAGGGTGCAAAATTGGTTTTGACTTTTGCAAATCAAAAATGGTCCTATCTGGAGAGAATGTTTGCAAAAAGAATACATATGAATGTGAATATTTACCATATGCTGGAAGAAAACCTGTGGGTGTTATTTCTACGATGAATAAAGGTACACATTGAAATGAATTTTAAAATTGTAGATGGCCAAAATCTCTTAAATACTTCCAGGATATTAATGGGAATGATTATACAAATAAAGAAGACAGTAGCCACATAGCTTTTCCAATCTTTTTTTTTTTTTTTTTTTTTTTTTTTTTTTTTTTTTTTCTTTTTTGGATGGGAGCAAGTTGTAAAAAAAAAAAAAAATTATTTAATATTTTATAAAATTCCCCCAAGGTGGTTAATTTGTATATAAACCATTTGG
>CAUYPK010119141.1:0-82186 GCA_963574355.1 Loris lydekkerianus
TGCAGCTCCTGTATGGTTCCCTCTCAGCATACCATCATTTCCTCACTCCCATGCCACAGATTCAGCACTGACTAGCAGCAGTCCATGCCCTGTCCACACCTCTCAAGAAAATACCCAAGAATCTGGACTCCTGAGGGACAGGCCTCCAGACCTCAGAGTGAGAGTGGAGGGGAGTGCTGGGAGTTCAGAATTGCAGGTAGAGAATTTATATAGTTTTATACAGTTTTATGCCTGGCAGGAGAGTGCCATGGCACCCTAGTAGGGGAAGTAGGTCCAATTTTTAGAGGGTCTCTCCTGTGGGATATAATGGGAGGACTTTTGAGCTCTGCTCACTTGTTTGTATGGAGTACTCTGAGCCATTTCATGGGGGAGGGGACTCCCGTCCACTTGGCGATGGCTTTTGTACCTTTTGTTTGTATCGCTGGGGTCGCAGCTTGCCTCAGCAGGGTTGATGTCCGTTCTTTAACCTTCTCTCTAATCCACCAGGTTATTTGCTAACCTTCTGTCCTTTAACTTTCCTTCTGGACAGGAGCCTCTGTGGAAAGCTGGCTTCAGTCAGCCATCTTGCCTCCCCTCCCCCCCCAATTTTTTTTTTTCTTTTCTTTTTTTTGGGTCTCACTTTGCCACCCTTGTAACATCATAGCTCACAGCAACATGAAACTCTTGGGCTCAAGTAGTCCTCTTGCCTCAGCCTCCCAAGTAGCTGGGACTATAGGCACCTGGCAAAACACCTGGCTATCTATTTTACAGATGGGAGCATCACTCTTGCTCAGATTGGTCTTGAACTCATGAGCTCAGGCAATACACCTGCCTTGGCCTCCCAGAATGCTAGGATTACAGGTGTAAAACACCATGCCCAGATGTTATTTTCAAAAATGAGTTCCGTCATGATACTTATGCAGCTCAGACAGCTCAAAGTATCAGTGAAGTGTTTGGGTTGATGTGGCCAAGGTGTGAGCAGTATGTCAATGATTTAAGACATTCTATTCTCCTGATTTTAATCTTCAAAATGAGCCACATGGGCGACTTGAGACCAAGAGGACAATGATGAAAGCTGTATTGTAAGCCAATCCTTCTCAACCTATACATGAATTAGCACCAAATTTGATGTTACTATTCCAACAATGTTGGACCATTTGAAACAAATCAACAAGGTAAAGACACTACACAGATGGGTTCCTCATGAATTAAACAAACATTAAAAGAGAAATTGTCTTGAAGATTGCCTTTCTTTGCTGTCACAGCATAAAAGTGAACCATTTCTATACCATATTATTACATGTGATTAAAAAAAAAAAAAATGGACTCTTTTTGACAATCACAAGCATTCAACACAATGGTTGGATAAAGTGCCAAAACACAGTCCAAAATTGAATATCATAAAAAAAAAAAAGCTACTATTGTCTATTTGTGGTTCAGGGTTGGTATCATTTGTAACAGCTTCATGAAACTGGGTCATGTCTACTGCCACCAATTGGATGAAATTATGAAGATACTTAAAATTATAAGTAGCCAAGACTTGTCAATAGAGACAGGCCACTCCCCTTCTAAGATGATACTTGACCACATTTGGCACAAACAATGCTGCTCAAACTACAGAAGCTGAACTTGGAAACTTTTTATCATCCTCTATATTCACCAGACCTTGCACAAACTGACATTAAATATAGAAGGACAAATCTGAAGATGGAAAGATGATTTGTCAGTATTTTTCACAATCTAGCTCAAGCATATACATCCAACATATCTATTTGCACCACGGAGCCTGATACTGAGAGGAGTTGGCAGTGTCTGTACAATGATTCCTTAAACTTTGATGTAAACACAGACTTGTTATCAGGATTTATAATGCCATTTGAAATCTATCTATCTTTCTTTCTATCTCTCTCTCTCTCTCTCTCTCTCTCTCTTCTTCCTTCCTTCCTCCTTTTCTTCCTTCCTTCCTCCCTTCCTTTCTTTCCTTTCTTCCCTTCCTCCCCTTCTTCCCCTTCCTCCCCTTTCTCTCCTACCTTCCCTTCCTTCCTTTCCTTCTTTTCCTTCCTTCCTTCCCTTCCTTTTTTTTTTTTTTTTTTTTTTTTTCCTTTGAGACAGAGTCTTACTCTGTCACGCAGGCTAGAGTGCAGTGGGGTTGTCATAGCTCACTATAGCCTCAAACTCCTGGGCTCAAATGATCCTCCTGTCTCAGCCACCTGAGTAGCTGGGACTACAGGAACAGGCCAGTATGCTGAGCTAATTTTTCTATTTTTTGTAGAGACAGAGAGATCTTATTACATTGTTTGGGTTGGTTTTGAACTCCTGGCTTCAAACAATTCTCCCACCTTGACCTCGCAAAGTGCTAGGATTACAGGCCTGAGGCATAATTCCCAGCCCACCTCATATCTTAAATTATAACTCAATTCAAACCCCAGCAGCACTTAGCCAAGCAGATAACCATGTGGCACAAACTAGGTTATCAATCCATTTTAACAGGAATATGAATCTCTTCCAGGGACAATGAACACAGCCCCATTATGACTTTTATTGGCCTTAGGAACTTTTGCTTTTATGATATTCTTTTATTAAAATGTTAGCAACTATATTTTACAACTGTGTTATTTTACAGATATGCAAATGGATCATATTCATTTTTGTCTTCTGATTTTAAAATGAAGTATTTCTTGTTGGCACCTAGCAGTGCTCGTGCCTCCTGCACCTCGTGCACAACTCAGCCCTTAGAAGTTGGGAGATAGTAGGATTTCACTCATTTTGCTAAAACTCAGCACTCTGGCCAATTTACTTTTGTTGACCTTTGCTAGAGACCCCATTTTTTAGCCTTAGAATTTATTTTTTATTAACTTTTTGACCTAGAATAATGGGGCCTTCATACCCTACTTTGTTGTTTCAAGGTAGAATTAAGTCATCAGAGTAGATGTGTCCAAAAACAAGTTTGCCGTCACAGAACTCTTCTGCAGGGGTGGCACAAATCAGTGATGCTGAGCACAGAGATGTTTCAGCTTTTGGAGGAGTCTGTGTGACTTACAAACCATAACACATCAAGTAAGTGAATTCTTAGCTTGCTTTTAAAAATATTATATTATTATCAAATGTTCTTGTGGGGTTTAGTTTTAAAAAATCAAAGGAAAAGCAGATCATGAAGTACTTATTTTTCTGAAAAATCTCCACTGGACTAATAGCATAATAAGTTAAGCATCCAAATACACCAACTCATGAAAAACACAAATACTAATAGCAAAAAAATGAACAGTGACACAGTAATTTGTTTACATGAGCAATGTGTTCTAATTGATGCATTAGCCTCATTTTAAAAGCAAATCTACTTATATGTTACCTGGTAGTCTAACAACAGTTCAAATATAAGTCAAAGGGCTGAGGCCAGGGGGAAGGGATGAGAAGCTTAGGAGGCAAAATTAAAGAGGCTCTCACTTCCAGGGTCATACCAGATACAAGGTCAATATTTGCATGCCCTGAAAATAAGTACCTTCTTACAGTTTGCACCTTAGGGATCTCACTTTTCTTTCCTAGTACCATCCTCCATAGGCCAAGATGTTAGCATATTGACAAAGGAAAGCCAATATATGGAAAGCCATATATTAGGTCTTGATTTAATAACAAAGTCCCATTTAAAATGAATTTCCTATTCTCTAGAACCTAGAAATGAAATAAAACTAATAACCAGTCACTCTATGGGAAAGACAGTATGACAAATAGGTATTTATTATGCACCCTTATTTATCCTTTTCTTGCAAGTCTTTAGATCTTTGTGATTGGTGTTTTATTTTGTCAGATCTTTACAGCAGTTGCATTGGTTTAAATCAGCAGTTAATATTGTTGAATTGTAGATGACAAAAAGCACTAAACTATAAAAGGTTCACATTAACTTGTAACATTTATTGCAGAAATGCGGCACAGACCACAAAATCAGGTGTTAAGAAATAATGTTTTCTTTGTTTTTCTATAATGGAAATTAATTTCTGACTCTATCCATTCTAGGTGTCCTATAGAAAAATTTAATCTTATTCATAAACTTAACAGCCCCTCCTAACCTACTGAAAAACTGTTACACCATCCTGAGACCTTTAACAGTGCCAAAGCATTCACATAGGCATTGGGAAGCCCTTTGGTAAGAGATCACTCGTCAGCCAGAGTCCACAGAGTTTATCCAGCCTCAATCTCAAGGACAATAAAATTCTTTCTTTCAGTTTCAATATAGATAGTAAACAGTTAAACCATAGTTCTTAAGAGGTATTGTTACAAAATCAAAACTTAGGAAAAAATTCTTTGATAAAGGGATATTCCATCAAAGGGAATTCACTGTTAACCAATGAGCAGAATGAAGAAAATTATCAATTCTTCAATTGCCTGAAAGGTCAGGCAATTGCTAATAGAAACACGGAGCAAAGGCCAATCATAGTAAATGACTACAATTTTCCCAAATACTGTTAAAACAAGATCTCTGTTTTTGCTACAACAGGGCACTCCTAATTAATTTTCATGCTAGAAGGAGAGCATAAGTGACTGTGCCTTTTTAATTCATAGTTTAGTTCCACTGAATCAAGGCAAACCTCAGAGTGGGCCTCTAAGGAAAGTTTAAAATGGTGGGAGAAATAGGAAGGGGGAATTTCTACATTAATTTAAGAAACAGCCTGAGGGTTCAATTCAGCTTCCTGCTTTTCAAAGGCAAGGGCATTTCTGACAGGATTCAAGGAAAGACAGCTAAAGTAGCCCCATCTCTTACTGCCAATCTTGCACTTTAATTTGGTGCTGCCTCTTTTCTCCTCAATCCCCACCTGACTTCTAAGTGTAAGAAACTTTGCCTGTTCATTTACAAATAGGCATCCTAAATTTGCCTCTGTCATCACATGACTCTGACATTTTGAATGAATAACTCTTGTTTGTGAATACTCTTGTTTGTTCCCAGTTCTTCTGAAGAAGAGCTAGTTTAGAAATAATTTCATAATCTGAAGAAAAGTCACAAGGAAAGTATTACGCATAGGTGACTTAAAAATAATCTAGGTCACAGACATGTGTATCCTATGAGAGGAATTACTTTGACGAGCACATATCCATCTCTGTTCACTTCTCATCATAAATAATTAAATTGAAGAATCAGTGAAATGGCAGCTTCCACTTAGTTCATATTAATCACTGTAACAGAGTAGTGAAAATGTGACTTGTGGGTTTAAAATCATGATGGGATTTTGTTTTATAAATATTTATAACTAACAGGATTTGAACAGCTTTCCTGTAAGTGTATGAAAGCAGAAAAATACCACACTTCAAAAGTAACATTTTGTCATAGACTATAAATCAATTTTTACAAAGCATTAGCATCATCAGAAAAGTTTAAAACACTGGCTCTTTTATTATAATCAGTAACTTAGATGTAACTACATACATATATACACATACTCATAAAGGCATACACAGGTACATACACATTGGGGGAACAGGGGGGATAGAAAATCAGAAAAATTGGCCATTTTCAGTAATTGTGGAAAACAGAATGTTTTGATGGGAAGTAGAGCAGTTAGGAGAAAAAGAAAAAGCTTGGAGGAATAATTTTATGGATAACTATTTGTCATAATAATTTATGAGGTAGTCTTTTGTAAGTTGAGGTAGTGCAATGGTAGGTTGTTTACTCATTTGTTAAAATAGGAAGATTATCACAGATATTACTGATGGTAATAATAGCATTCCATAAAATCTGATTAAGGGTTTTAGACCATTTTAAAAGTACTTTTAGTAGAAGGATCTATTTGTAAACTATGTGGAAATAATTTACATACTTTTGCCATCTTAAAAATTCTTCTATAGGTGACTCTGATGAACAACCACTATTTATAGCCCACTAATTTGATTATTTTTATTCAGCTCAATATCTCCTTCACTTAATCTCTTGCTTGTTTTTTGGAACACCTGCAATTTGTCAGACTCTGAGCTAAGTAACAGGTATACTGAAATTATAATTAGCATTATCTTTGTCATTTTATCTAACATTTATTTAGTGTCTATAAGCCAGTTACTATTCTGAGGAAAACACATGTTTTTAGAGGTTTATTTTATATAATAACACAACTAGCAAAAACAAGCTTCTTAATATCTATTATTTTGGCTCTAGAAATTATTCAAAACAAAAATTGATACAATTATGGTTATATAACTTTAGAAGGGCACATTTATTCTTTAACACCATGACCAAAGACAGAAATACCTGAGCCATGAGTGACAAGGGGTTACACTGCTTATAGAAGAAGCTCTTGTAAATTTTAAAGTTTTCTTCTATGTCATTATTAACTTCAGGGAAAATACAAGTCTGTGGAAATAGTTCTGCATGTAAAAGGCAACTAGAGTAAAAAGTAGACCTCAATTAATAAATATAGATGCATATGTTTCTATCAAGAAGAGTCCCTATCGTCATAGCTCTACTGCAAGGCAGTGACAATATAAATGCAAAATCTATTATAACTAAAAAGTCTATAAATGATTACCGAACACTAGTACAAGAACTAAAGAATGACATACATATATGTTTTTAACTTTTACAGTTGTTCTTTACAACTAAGGAGTTATTATCCCATTTTTGAGATGGTTAAGTAAATTGCCCAAGATCAAAGAAGCAGTACCCAGGAGTGCTAGCCTTTCTCTTTCCATAGACAACGTTCTTTCCATATGTTACAGAGACTCTGCAGTAAGCTATGTGTTTCACTCATAGTCTATATGGATTATAAGAGATGTGACCATAGTTTTTATGCAAAATGATAGGGGCATAATAGAGGAAAAGAAGAATTTCTTTAAATTTCTATAATTTGAAGAATTTAAGAGATTGTACATCTGAGAACTACTGGACACATATGACATTTCTAAGGACTCAAGACAGAAGACTAAGGCATATAGATGGCCCTACAAAATACTGTGGAGTCATGAAATGATAAGAATTATCTAACAAGTATAGTCACACTTGAACACCATAGGTTTGAACTGCATGAGATTATATCCAAATATTTTTCAGTAAAAGTTATACAGAGCATGTCTTCCTCTCCTGCCTTCCCTTCTACCTTTTTCATCTCTTCTGGTTCTGCCATCCAAGACAGCAAGACCCATCCTCCTCTCTCTTCTCCTTCTCAGTCTATGCAATGCCAAGATGATGAAGATGAAGACCTTGATTATGATCCAGTTCTATGAATAGTAAATGTATTTTCTTTTCCTTATGATTCTCTTAATAAGATTTTTTCATCTTTTTTTTTTATAAGAATAGAGCATGTAATACATATTACATACAACATGAGTATTAATTGATTATGTTATTAATAAGATTTCCAGTCAACAGTAGTTGATTAGTAGTTAACTTTTTGGAAGTCAAAACTTACACACAGATCTGTAACTGCACAGGGGTTCAGCAATCCTAACTTTTGTGATGGTCAAGGGTCAACTCTAATTGTGTGTGAGTGAAATAAAGTACAGACAAGGAAGCAGAAAGAGGTAATAAAAACAAGTAGAGGTTAGAGGTGCCAATGATGCTGGTAGTAGTGAAACACTGTTGATATTTGCACTCATAGAGCAAATATAGACAAGCATTCATTTGAAAAAGGACAACTTAGAGCCTGTGTGAAGAAGAGACCAGAGGAAGAAAGCCTACAAGTTGAGAGGACACATAGCAGGCTACAAAAGTAGCATGTGGCAGAGAGAGGTGTAAAGATAATTGAGCCAGCTTAAATCACAGAACTTCTGGATGTCTAGAGATGAGATAAAAGTCTATGGTAATTGCCAGAATGAGAGTGAATATTTGAGTTGTAGTACTGTCTTTAGTAGAATCTAGTGTATAGAGGGGAACAATGGTTTAGGGAGACAGAATTAATTCACTAACATATTTATTGAGTGTGAAAAAGCTTATCATAAGGCAACATGAAAAATTTCTCAGACAACTGACTACATGCAGTAGATGTAGGAGGGATCTCAGTTACAGATACAAATTTGAGTAATGTTGACTTATTGATGGTAGTAGAAATCATCAAGGAAAATGAAAGCAGCAGATGGAAGTCATGTATTTGGGACAAACAGATGTTACTTATAATTCTGACAAGTCACGTGTTCATATTAAAATTTTAAGAGCACTACCTAATATATGATAGTGATCAATATTCATTAAATGATCAAATGAATTAACATTTGTAAATCATAAATATATATATGTTTGTTAATTTTGCTTTATCTTTTTAAAGTAATTACAGACAGAATTCTATACTGAAAAACAACAGATTTTCTGATGGGAGAGATTTGAGCACATGTGTATGTCAAGTAGAGGAAATCAATGGCATGTGAAAACTTACAGTACAAGAGACATGAATGAGGAAATCAAGACATGGAAGGATTAAATTGAATAAAGTGTCACAGTAAGTTTTTGCCAGACACCACAGTTCACTTCAAATTCCAAAATACTTCTATTATTAATATATTTATTCCTTAGAATCCAGAAAATAACTTAATTAAAGCAACAGGGAAAGAGTATCAAATGTGACTATTGCCTTGTAATTTTTCTCTGCAAAACTAATCTTTTTTCTGACCTAATGTAGAGAATAATAGAGTTCCACCAGTAGATTAATCCTCTTAACTCAGTATAATAAGCCTAAGAATAAAGACACAAAGAATGCATTTGTTACACCAGAAGAGAATTGCATAATTACTGAATGGGGCAGTGTGTTTTGCCAGTTACCTAAGAACTATATCATGCAGACAGGAAGAAGTAAGATCATTTTATGTTATAACAAAGAATGTGTATACGTAGTTTTTAGTACTCCACTTAGCAAAAATGAGATTGCAAT
Source organism: Loris lydekkerianus (assembly GCA_963574355.1). NCBI lineage: Eukaryota > Metazoa > Chordata > Mammalia > Primates > Lorisidae > Loris > Loris lydekkerianus. The sequence continues at coordinate 8,820 of CAUYPK010119141.1, forward strand.
CTCTATGGGATTTTTCTCCAGTGAATAAAGAATAATGAATTAGACAAACTAAAACTAAATACACATACACACAGTAGTAGGTTATTGATAGTCTATATGGCATACATTTTTCTTAAACAGAGTAATGTTTCTTATGTCTTTAAAACATCTTTTTCATATTGTACGTAAGACAGTAGTAAAATACTTATGAACTACATGAACACAAGTAAAATGGTTTCAGATCATAAAATTTAATCCAACTTAATCATTGAGGATTTTTTAATACCATGTCCACAGTATTGTATGTAGGTATAAAAAAAAATCTGAATTTTACCAGCTAGAAAGGTGAAGATTAATAAAACTCATGTAAGGAAATGATATTTATACTCATAACCAGAGATGGATTTGAACTCAGGAAATTGTATACTGTGGTAAGTAAATCACTATTTAAGTAATCATTATGATTATATTCTCACAGCAAAGAAAATGGAAAAGGCAAAGAACTTGTCCTACTTAACTTTATCCAGATTACTTTAAAGTGGGAGCCACAAAATGGCAAGGCCCAAAGAAGTAACCTACATGCAAACTATGTCCAAGGTTAAGCCTGCAAAACAGGAGGGGACAAACCTCACCCGCCTAAACAGACACAATCAGCATTAAGAAGATGTTGAATTTACTATCCAAACCATAACATTGTAAGTATATGGCTATAATGTGTCTAAGATCCCTGACACACCAATTGTACTCAATCATTCAGTCTATAACCATGAGAAATAGATTATATGAGAAAGGTATTTTCTGAGCAATATAGCTTTGAGATTGAAGACCACGTGAGTATAGGAACTATCCAGAAGACAGTTCAAACCATTTGAAGTACAAATTATGTAAAATAAATAAGAATAAATAATAAAATTAAAAGTCTGCATTAATATTATTCTCTTATCTGAATTCTCCATTAAATGATTGATTGTAATAATCTTTTTGTTCATTTTTCCTTAACTTTATGTAGTTTTCTTCTTAAAGACAATTATATATTTCTTGAATAGTATTTTATTAAAACATACCTAAATTAAAAGTCACATTTCGCATTTATATTTCTAAGCACAGAGACTTAAAGAGTTGACTAAGATAAATTGACATTCTTAATAGGTTTCTTCTTATTCATGAAGACAAAACATAAACTGCTGTGACTAAAGTGTTAAAAAGTTTTAAAATAGCTGTCTTAAGAATAAGAACTCAAAGGAAAAACTCTTCTCCCCACTATCTTGCTTATATATGAATTTTTTTCAGTAACTTTTCATTTACTAATATAATTAAAAATAAGCATTTATGTATTGGGCACACCAGGTCCTGTAGGGAGAAAGATACACTAGTTTTGAGCTCAAGGAAGGGGGATTCATGCCGTGAAAATGAAGAGGATAAAAACAAGTTTGGGGAGATCTGACAAAACATCAAAGAACTCAGCAGGGACTTCTGAGTCCCACCAAGGGCCACCCCACGGTCAGCCATTGGCTGGAGCCTCATGAAGTGAGGTTGGCCTTAGCACAGATGGTGCTGGCACTCAAAGATTCTACCTAGAAGCTGCTGGAAACACCCACACAAATTGGCCCTTACAAACTGATAAAGGGATGCAGGACAGGGACTAGAATAAGGGCCCCCAAACACCCCAAAACTCTGTGAAGGAACAGTCTTAAAAAAAGTTGATAATAATCAGTGTACCCTCATTTGCTTGATGATAAACGCTCACTATTCCATTGTTTACTTCTTTGCCCTAATTGTCAGATTCTTAACTTCTTCTGCAGATATCATCACCTATTCTGTTCAGAACCTATGGGGTAGTTTCTGATATATCTTTCAGGTCCTGAATTACAGTGACCAATGCATCTAGACAAAAAGATGACTCAAATGATCTCAGACTATGACCCCCATGCAAGGAACTGCATCCCAGGGCATTGGCTGACCCACCCAGACAGTGGCCCATACAAAGGATTGATGGTTCTGCCTGGAAACCAGCCAATTACCAGACCTTGATCACCTACTCCTCTGCCCACCAAATTGTCTCAAAAAGTTTTCAGGGAAGTGGATTTGGGAAATTCCTCCCATCTCCCAGCTTAGTGCTATGTGGAATAAACTTTCTCTGCTGTAATAAACCCACTGTCTCTGGGTATTGACTTTCTCTTGGGCAGCCACAGATGAACCTGGTTGGTTGGCAACAGTGTTAACCAATTATGCCCCTCATAGGTGAAAGGCAAGTTGCTTTCTTGTTACACAAAATAATTTTTGTAATATGCATTGGCTAAGTTTATTTTGGAAAGTTTACTATACCTATCTAGTACAAACATTTAAAAAGGAAGTTTACATCACAGTTAGAAGATCTGGAACACAAATGTATACCCAGAATATCTTCATCACTTATAGAGTGATCCTAGTTATAGAAATAATTTATATAAATGAAATCTTAAAATAAACTCCTCTATTTTTAGAGAAAAAATTCTAAGAACAATAATTTATTACACATAATATAGTACAAACTTACTCTCGACATATTTTTGCTCCTACAACAAAATGCCACAGGTTGAATAACTTATAAAGAAAAGAAACTTACTTCTTACAGTTCTGCAAGCTGGGAAGTCCTAGATCCAAGCACTGGCATATGATCTGGTGGGGGCCTTCTCAGTGCCCTGTCACCTGACAAAAGGCAGAAGGGCAGGCTAGGGAAAGGCTGTGTGAAGCCTGTTTTATAGGGGCTTAATCCATTAACATGGGAGGAGCCCTAAGGCATAATCACCTCTTAAAGGCCCCACCTCTTAATAGTATTACATTAGCAGCAGGTCAATTTTTAAGGGACACATTCAAACCATAGCACCATTTTAACATCCAGTGTAATCAGAGTGTTATTTTCTATTGCACAGAATCTGGGAAATCTGAATTAATAGCAACAGGTAACTGTTTTTACTGCTTAACAATTACAGGGCACTAATCAATAAGGTAATGATGGCAAGAGACAATTTCTGGTGCAGATAGAACAATTATTGATATTTGGTAAACAGTTTTAAGTGTAATGTTGATTTTTATTATAATTTTCAATCTGAAGCTTACATAAATGAAAACTAGATTAAAAACCAGAGTCTCTGAAGCACATGGCTCTGGAGAAAATAGTTTGAAAATGACTATTCTTTCCTATAATAGCAGATCCATAGCAATAACTTTTGTCAGTTCCTAATGCTAAAAAAGGCTTGAATACTCTTTAATAGCAATTTAGATGCTAGAGGAAATTGATGAAATCAGTGGTCAATAAATTTCCCAGTGTCTGTTATGCTGTATCAGATGTTTTTACGAATTAGTTTTAATTTAGCAATCAAATTTTTAAAAGAGAGAGAGAGAAAGGACATTACGTTTACACTTAAACAATTTAAAATTAATACCTATATCTCAGATGCCCACAATTATTATCTTTAAATTTTGTTCCATAAATGTAAAAAGATGGAATAAATTTTCGGTCTGATGCTTCTATGAATTTATAGAGCACTCCAGTATTGTTTCGTTTCTCTCTTTATGTTGTTTCAGGTGAGGTCAGCACTTTTTTTCTAATTATCATTTTTCTATTAGTACATTTGGAGAATTCCTAAACCACTTTCTCTCTCAATAAATTATTCTGTTCACTAATAGGCAAAGGGTCATAAATTCATCTATGACTATGCAAGAAATGAATCTAAACAGCTGGTTCTTAACTGCAGTCTTTATTAAGAAATGAATGGAAAATGAAAAAGAAGAGATTAGAAGTTTCTAAGTGTATTACATAAACTAGGGGCTGCCTTTGTTCTTTGTTTTCAACTTTGTAGGGTAAATCAGTGCCGAGGAGTGTCTACTCTACACCGAGTAGACTCTACTTTCAAACAATTTAGAAAGTAGTGGGAGGACATAGCAGAAAGATGAACTCTTGTGAGCCGTATGCCCCCAATTCCAGCTCATGTGTACTCTCTTTCTGATACTCTCTTCTCTCTCTCTCTCTCTCTCATACTTACACATTTTCTCACCAAATTTACCCTAATGGTTTTTTGCTACTTATTTCCTGGCTCACCTTCCAAAGCAGAGCCTCACCACAGGTTTCACTGTGCTGAACTATGTATCCCTGGGTGGGGCTGGGCTGGGGCATCCCTGACAAACAACTTCTCCCCAAACCTGCCCTCTTAGTCTGCTCCAGACATATATCTTTCTCCACACAGCATGGCATACTGTACAAACATTTCCATTTTTCCCTTATGTTAATTGTTAATTTGAAAAATCTTGAGAACCTCAGGAAAGCATAAACTTCATTGTGAAACCTGTTTGCTTCAGTGTTAGAGTCTCCCTTTTACTTTAAATTTGAGCAGGTCACATCATTTGGAGAAAATTTAATACAAGTCAGAAGTAATTATGTGCATATTTTCTTAATGTTAGTTATCATATAATTTATAAAATAAAAAAACAGCGCATGGTACCTCATGATTACATTAATGTACACGCTATCAATAGGTTTTTTTTGGAGATTAATCTGAATACTAGTTTTCAGACATTTAAAATTAAATATTTTTATAAGGAAAGTATGACATTATAGAAGTTTTAAAGATAGAAGAATTGGAATAAATTTGCATTAATTCAATTCTATAGCAAAATTATTTTTAGTTGACTATTAGTCTTTTTGATATACATATTTTTTCCATAAAATTTCAACAACTATATACATACACATCTATACATTGCTTTTGCCAAAGAGTATTGCTAAGTATTTTCAAAGTTCCTTTATATTCTACCTAATTGGCCCTGTTGATGGTTGCATAATAATCAACCAAGTAGATATGCCATTCTATTGACCATTAAATAAATATTTCTATATCAACATATGTTTAGTTAGCTTCAGTCTTCCCAGCACATAACATCAACACGAGTATCTAGATACGTGTAAATAACATCATGCACACATAAAAATGTATGAGCATAAATGCAGTTTGTAATAGCTTTTGTCAAAACACTTTTCAAAAGGGTTGTGCTGAATGTCAGTGTCACCAATGATGTATGAACATAACATTTTAATAGCACCCTTGTCATCGGTGAGGCTTTGCCATTAACTCTGGTATTATGTTTAGTTTTAAGAAGACTGGTGGTACAAAGAAATCCAATTCTTTCTCCTTTTGCACAAACACATGCTGAGTTGCACCATCAGCTTTCTCTCTGACACTTCATCATAACAAGAGCAGCAAGAGTGCTGGTCTTCTGTGAAATCCCTTTTATTTCCTATGATAAAATGATTTTTTCCTTTAGACTTGTCTGAAAAGCTAGACTACTGTCACCTGGACCTAAGGCTGCCCAGCAGCAGGAGGAGGACACCAGGGAAGCCCAGACAGCGTGCACAGTGATGCCTGACTTTGCCACGGGAAGCCTCTTCTCCTCCAGGGTTTGTCAACTTTGATTTTGCAGCTCGGTCAGCAGTGCCGTGTGCTGTTTGCCTCCTGTCTGAGTTACAAAATAAAGAGTCATTTTCTCTTTTGAGGTGACAAGTTTGAAAAAAGTGAAAGTAAAAACCTCTATTTCTCCATATCTATTATATTTTCTACCTGGATGACATTCACTTTTGAAACATGTGAACCACAGAAACTCTGAAACAAAGAAGGCATTGTAGGAGCTGGGCCCCTTCCATCATCTGCTCCTCCATGAGCAGAACTTAATCATGGTTACAAGTACATGATAGTGTGGGGAACAGGTAGATTACATGAATAAGGAAAATTCTATCATAATCATTGTTAATATTAAAATATCAAAATCTAGAAGAGAATGTAAATAGTTTAAATAGGGAAACATGTTATCTTTGATCATTAATAATATGATAAAAGTTGTAATATACCTTATCAACCTTCTCTTCTGGGCTTGGTTGCTCATGTAGTTTACATTCTAAGATTTTGTTCCCCTTAGATTTTGTTTATATTATTGCTGTTTTTAACATGGTTTTTAACTGTTAGCCCATAGACCATACATATGCATTATTGAAATATTCACATATGTGGAAAAGCCGTAACAAAATAAGAAAAAAATCAAGTATAATTCCACTGTTCAGGAAAACACATCACTAGCTTTGTGATTATTATTCTTTAAATTTTCAACATATACAGAAAATACATATATGATAAAGGTTGGATCAAGAATATATTTTTAAAGCTTCCTTTTTAAAAAAAATATACAGTGGTTATTTTCCCTTACAGACATCTTCCTCTTCAATCTAATTATTGAATGCTAATTCCAGAGAGAGGGAAGAAGGGAGGGGGGTAGGGCCTTGGTGTGTACCACATCTTTTGGGGGCAAGACACAATTGCAAGAGGGACTTTGCCTAACAAAAGCAATCAGTGTAATCTGGTTTATTGTACCCTCAATGAATCCCCAACAATAATAAATAAATAAATAAATAAATAAATAAAATAAAGAACCAAGAAAACTAAGACCATACAGTGACTTAGCTGTTACTTTGGGTTTAGACAAATTTGTATTTGAATCTGGGTTCTGCTGTTTTAGAGTCAGATGATCTTAATCTCTCTAGCTCTCAGCTTAAGACCAGGCAAGTTGACAGGAGCTCAAGCGCACTCATTCTTCCTTCAGCTATACTCAATCCACTGATGCATTCATCAACAGCATTGTCCATTTCTGTTTTATTTCCAGGACTTCTTTTCAACTCTTTCTTAGAAAATCCATCTCTCTGATTACATTCCTCATCTGCTCTTGAAGGTTGTCTAATTTTTCCATTAGAACTCTTAACACACTAATCACAGTTATCTTTAATTTCCAATATAGTAATTCTAATATCTCTGTCATATTTGAGTCTATTTCCGAAGCTTGCTTTGTCTCTTCAGACTGTGGGGTTTTTTGTTTGTTCTTGTTTTTTTTCCATTTTAGTATGCCTTGTAAATTTTTGTTAAAAGCTGGATATGGTGTACTGGGTAAAATGGATACTATGGTATATATGCCTGCAGTGACTGGATGGCAAGGTATGAAGGGAGAAGAATCTCTCTATAGTCCTATGATTAGGTCACAGTTCTATTGTCAGCCCATGTCCCTGGGCTATGCCCTCAACCAGTGACACCCACAAGTATTTCTCAAAAAAAATGTTTTTTTCTTTCCCCACCCTTTGGTGGAATAGAATGATTAGAAAGAGATGGAGTTGGGTATTTCCTTTCCCTCACCACAAGATAGGATCTGATAAAACCCTAGAAGGTTAAACATTGATATAACAGTTTCTCTTAAGGACAGGCCTTTCAAAAAACAGAATGCCTTGTATATACTTCAAAATGCTACTTATACACACGGATCCTCCAGCAATTGATCAATTACAGTTCAGTTTTTCTACCCTGGCATTCATTCCCAGGGGGATTTCTGCTTGTGGGCTTCTACTCTGAAAAGTTGTGATCCTCTGGATCTGCTTGTGCCTCTCCAAATTTTGTAAGCGACCATTACTCTATGACCCTAATTCTCTGACAGATCTAAGAAGAGTTGTTGATTGTCAGTTTGTTCAGATTTTTACCTCTTGATAGGATAGAGTGATGACTGCCAAATTAGAAGCCAAAAGAGATTATAGGAGTTGTAAAGTATACAGATTGAAGAAAATGATTTAGGAAAAGTGTATAGCCAACATCTGAAAAAACATCATTCTCAGGATATGTGAAAAATTATTAAAAGAATAATTACTTCCAAGAGGTGAAACAAAAACATTTTAAAAAGAATAATTGCTGTTATTTTTTGTCTACATATTGAATATCTCTGATTACCTCAGGATAAAATCCCAGAACCGTAATTGTTAGGTATATAGCATAGTCTTTTATTAGGGTTAAATGTTATTATTCATTTCAAATTTTTTCCTCCAAATATCTGACTTTTATGTATTTGACTGATAACTGGAATATATAAGTACTATTGCCACCGTGACTTGTGTGTCTTCCAAATTTCTCTCTGCTAATTATCTTCAATACCTTTCTCTCTCTCTCTCTCTTTTAATTTCTATGGCTATTCCAAAAATGTCTTTACATTTCATAATGTAGTAATTGTGTAATGATTTATCAAAATACAACAGGTAATCATTTGTTGGTTCAGCCAAAATATGCAAGAGAATGTAACTTATCCAAAATGGCATATCAAATCAGAGAACTGCTTTTGATAGTAAATATTAATAAGAACTTTCCTTATTTTATTGTTTGTCTTAGTCTGGTCACAAAAGAGAGTAGCAATCTTTCTAGTTTTAAAATATTTTCCTTAATGCAGTTGCTATCAATGCTTGTTATTTTCATATAGGATGGATTCCAATTTGTTAATGTAAATTTGAAATACATGTTATAAATGAGTGATAAGAAATGCTCACCTCTGATGTTGCAAGAAGCCCCAACTAACACCTGCAATATTGAGAGAAGTTCTCATTTCTTGTGCAATAGCCTTAAAATAAAAAAGGAAAAATGAAGGAAGGAAGGAAGGTATGAAGGAAGGAGGGAATGTAGAAAAGGAAGGAAGGAGGGAGGGAGAGAGAGATGGAGGGAGGGAGGAGGGAGGGATGGAGAGAGGGAGGGAGGAAGAACCAATTGCCAACTCTTCTTTCACCTAGTATAAACAACCAAAATCTGCACTTGACTTTCAAGAGATGATGAAAGGATGGAAAAATGGTAGATTTTTCATAAGTACAATACTAGTTCCCATATTTAACTAGTGAATTTCAGATTAAAAAACTTACCACATAGATGTATTTTCTTCCATGTTTAATATCTAATAACTCTACCCCTTTTATTCTCTCTTGCTGTTTTACTGTCTAGTATGGTTTGTCCCAGGCAAAGTGGCCTGAGTTAACTTCAGTTCCCTTTGACACTGCTTGTGAAATCATCTCTTATACATTTCAGGAACCTTGCCAAACTTTTCAGTTGTCTCTTGTTATATGGAACCCCTCATTCATTGTGCTACATAAAGATCTTCCCTCTTAATGGTCCACTGCAAAAGCCAGACAGATCTTGGTAGGTATTTCTTGCTTAGAATCACAGAGTAGTAGATCTAGGGGAGCTTTTTGAATTTTTCAGAATGATTAAGTGATTTACTAAAGTTGATATGATTGGCATTCAAACCAGGAATACGGATATCATGTTCTTTATTCTTTGTGAGGTAAATAAAAAAGAACCGCCTTCCATCCTAACTTAAGTTTCTTCCACACAAGACTACTATGCCTGTGTATTTTCATATCAGAAAAATAATTTATTTATGACAAGTAGAAATCTCTGATAATATAAAACATGATAGTTTCTAGTGGTATTTTCTATTTTAACCTTGGGTAATTTAGGACACCACAGAGGGCTTTTAGTCCAGTCAAAATAGTTATTCTACCTAAATGTAAGACTGATTTTGCTTTTTAATATTGCTATTTCTAATTAGCCTCACTAAGAGGAGATTTCAATCAAAGAGAGAGAGACCCAAATCACTCATTGATTTTGTTTTATAGTGAAGTTAATGAGGAAAAAAATTGGTGAATTCAAGGCTAAAATGAAATGGAAGATTCTATGAACTTCAACTATTCCTCTCATGCTTCTCACATTAATGTGGTTAATTGAAAATTCCCTGAATTTTATTTCATATAATCATGAAATAACCTCATTTTTATGTGATTTATAGCTATAACCTAAATGTCACCTGGCCTTAACAGCTATGGATAAAAATGGGCTCACCTTGACATTTATTCCCTGCTCCCAGTGGATCTGAGCTCACCAAGTTCCCCTTCAAGTGGTCACCTTGTCATTTTAGGTGGTCCCCAGAAGGCCCTCCTTTGCTGTCTGCTGTCTAACTTCCTCCCCTACTTAAACTTTCATTTGACCATGTCCTCTGCCTGCTGAAAAGAGCATCAGGAACTTTCAGCCTCTGCCACTGAAAGAACACCAGTGTCTATAGGAAAGGCAACATATCCTCCTGTCAGCAAAGCGACCAGTTCCCTGAAGACTTCTGGATTCCATGCAACAGTAGAAAAAAATAATTCTCACTCTACTGCATATAACACTTACCTAGACTCCAAAGAAACTTATTTTCTACCCTCAGTCCCACAAATATTATAAAATTACTTTAGTCAGCCTTGCTCTATTGAAAGTTAAATAGGAACCCTCTCCAAAATGCATTCAAATCCTAACCTGTGACCTGTGACTCTGATCCTACCTAGAAAGAGTCTTTGCAGATGTAAAAAAGCTAAGGATCCCAAAATGAGATCATTCAAGATTTAAGATGGGCCCTAAATTCATTGACAAGTTGCCTTAGAAGAGAAAGGACAAGGGAGACTTGAGACACAGAGACTGAAGGAATAAACCCTTATAAAGACAAAAGCAAAGATTGGAGTTATGCTGCCTCAAACCAAGAAGTGCCAGCAGCTACCAGAAGCTGGAAGAGGCAAGAAAGGATTTGCCCCTAGGTCCTTGAAAGGAACATTGCCCTGCCAAGACCTGGTTTTAAATCCTCTGGGCTCTGCAATAGTGATAGAATAAATTTGTGTTGTTATTAGCCACCGAGATTGAGGTAATTTTTTGAGGCCATCATTAGCATTTTAAAACATACCCTTCATAGAACAGTACAAACCTAGATGAAGGAGCAGGGTAGAAGGCAGATGAGGAGATGTTGCCTGTCAATGGAAAGGAAGCCATACTCAACAATGTCATTCCAGGAGGTTTATTGTGAGCCAAATTTGAGGACCATGATGTGCAGCCACACTAGGAAACCTCGAGTAAGTGGACTAATTGTGGTGGAGTTGCAGTTTGGTTTTATTCATTTTAGAGAGATAGGAATTACAGGTGAGATCATAAATCAATACGTGGAAAATAGACATTGGTTTTTCCAAAAAAGATGGGATATCTGGAAGGGAGGGAGGCTTACAGGTAGGTTTAAAGCAGTGGTTCTCAACCTTCCTAGTGCTGCGATCCTCTAATATGGTTCCTCATGTGTGGTGACCCCTAACCATAAAATTATTTTCATTGCTACTTCATAATTGTAATTTTGCTACTGTCATGAATCGTAAAGTAAATATCTGATTAGCCTCACTAAGAGGATGTATTTAAGTGATCCCTGTGAAAGGGTCCTTCGACCCCCAAAGGGGTCGCAGTCCACAGGTTGAGAATCCGCTGGTTTAAAGATTCTTTAGCAGACAATTGGCTGAAAGAATTAGGTTTTGCCTAAAAGACCAGGAGTCAGTAAAAGGGAATGCTTAAGATAAAGCATCTGTTAATCAGAGACAAAGTACTGTACAAACTCACATGGTTTGTTATGTATATTGAGGATCTGTGGGTAGGTGTTGCACAGCTTTAGGCCTGTTAGTGTCACAAAACACAGCTCTACGAAGGGGAGGGGCATGATGAGGCAGGTCTGGTATCCTTTCCCATGGCCAGTAACTCAGTTTTAAGGATCCTCTTAGCCAAGAGGGGTTCCAGTCACTCACCTGCTTTGGGGGGACTTAAAACATTAGTTTATTGACATACTATTCAGTTATTTTTTTGTTAAATAAATATGTTTGAGGCTGTTATTAAGTACTAGAGCCAAAGCATGATCAAGGTAGATATGTTAGGTAGATAGCAAGGGACCTCTGGGGCTCTTCTAAGGGACAAAGCAGGTACTCTGCTGTGGTGCTGCCCTACCTGGCAAGAAGGACAGGAGGCCCCACCTGAGTGCTGCCTACCTTCCTATGGACAACTAACTGCCACATCTGGGAGAAGCAGGAACACTGGGGGCTAGGTGTATAGCCCAGATATAATAGGATTTGACTTAGAGTTGATTATCACAATGAGGGCCCCAACTATGTAGCATGAAACAGAACATCTGGTCATTACCAGAGCCTTTTCCTTCCTAGCAACAAAGAAGGCCCATTCACTGCCTATGGTGCGTGTATCTTGCTCTGCAAGGCTGTATCTTGCTGTCACTCTGTAAACCTGTCTTTCTCTCCCTCAATAAACTTTGTTTCCTGCTTGCCTTGCTATGGTGGGTCTAGTCATTCTTTGGCCAATAGCACATCAAGAACTAAGAACATAGACCTCCAACAGATAGTCTTTACCCTCAAGAAATGCTCAGCCATTCAAGGAAAGTAGACAGTAAATTAGAGAAAAGAGATGAGTATTATGACAGAGGATTAAGATATTACAGGAGGCTAGACAAACAAGAAAAGGAAAGTCTTCCGAAAGAATGAATAATATTGATATTTGGACCTCAGCATAGTCAGTTGAAGATTTGGGGTGGGCATGTGTCAGGCAGAAAGGTAACACTAAATTCGCAGGGAGGAGAGTGGAGAAGGCTATCGGTGAGAGAAAATACCACATTTTGAGGAACACAAAGGTGTCTACTACAGCATGATTGAGAGAGAAGGCAGGTGTCAGTAGTTCATAAGTTTGAAAGGCCTTACCACCCATCTCAAAGAACACAAGTTTTATCTTGAGAGCAATGAGAAATGGTATTAGTTTCTTAGAGTTGCCATAAAAAAAAAATTCCACAAATGACTGGATGACTTTTTTAAAAAGTTATGGTATCACAGTTTTGGAGGCCAGAATTTACAGATCAAGGTATAGTCAAACTCCCTCTAAAGGTGGTAGGAAAGGCATTACTGCTTTCATCTCCCCAGCCACATCTGCTAGCCACAGGGGTGCCTTGACTTGCAATGTGTCTCCCTAATCCTCTGTTTTCACATTGGAGGTGTCCCTGTGTATCTTCACACTGTCTTTCACACATACAGGTTTCGTGTATGTGTGTCTTTGTCTTTATGTTCGTGTGTCTATCTTCATTTTGTAGGAACAACAGTCATACTGGATTAAAAAACACCCTACTGACCTCATTTTAACTTGATTATCTCTGTAAAGACTATTTACAAATTTTATCACATTGTGAGATAGGGGACTTAGCACATCAACATATTTGTTTGGTGAGACACAATTCAGGGAAAAACAGAAACACTTGAAGATATTTAAGTAAAAAGAGTGAAATGATTATTAAAAGACAATGGTGATAATAGAGCATTCTGACATTAGTAGAAAGGAAGAATGCCTGAAAGGGGATGTTAGATGTTACTAACCTTAGTCCTTGTACAATAGAATGTTGCCTCCTGGGTGTTATCTGTGTTTTTTTTCTTATTCAAAGCCCTGGCCACTAGGGAAATGCAGCCCTAATTACAAAACAAAAGCTCCATAAATAGCAGTGACAGTGATTGCTAAAAAATAGGCCTATGGGAAAGGAAGAAAGAGAAAAGAGGATGTTATCTATGCCTTGCTAGTATCCGAGTCTGAATGAGCCAAACAATCTTGGTCCCTAGTTTTAGTTTTTTAACTGTATCAGAATTCTGTTTACCAAGAAAAGTTCTTTGGTTCAATATTCTAAAAATACTTTAAATGAATAGCTATTTTGAGCAATATATTAACACATTAAACCAAGTCTAAAATGTGACTATAGCTAAGGAAAAACTAATCTCCCACATGGTTTTCTTACTTCAAGGATTGTATAATTTCAAGATGATCTTTTTTGAGGTGAAATGCATTTTGGATTCATGTCAGGTTGCTTGTCATTCAGTTCAACACAACAAAATGGTCATTTTCTGTTTGTATTAGTGTGTGTATGTGAACTAGAGGGTATTACAATATTCAGGGAGTAGGCACAAATGCACAACCATGTTAGAGAAGTGTCCAATTTATAGGGAGATAATGAAATGTATGTTTTATGAAGGGCAAGTGAATTTTCTCAAGGCTTATTCTTAAGGGAATCGTGTCTGCTTGAAAGAGTACACTCAGAAAGCAAAATCTATACTGTTCTACAGCAGACACTATAAAAATGCAAATTAAGGGTGAAACATGCTTTATTCATGAATTTCTTAAAGTATTGAATTTGAATCTCTTAAAATTACAAAGCTAAAGACGGTTTTCAGTTAAAAAGCCAAAAAATAAAATATGTATTTAAAGGGATAAATTATACATAAGCATGATTTATAATTTATTGCCCATAAAACTTTTATCAAAGAAACAAGGAGAGTGGTATGTATGCAAATACAGGGATGCAAAATAAACATATTTCTAGAAGCTGTGCACCAGAAAAGAAAGGGCATTTGATTTATATTGGTTTTCTCTTTTAAATGTGGTTACAATCCAAATAATTCTTTTTAAATAGTAAAGCTTAAGGTATTGCTAACATAAGAGATATGCCTTTTTCGTGCTCTGGTATTAAATCAAAATATTTTGCTTGACTAGGGGTAACTTCTGTTCTGTTTCACATAATCTAGTTAGTAGCAACGACATGTGCATTTACTGAGGCTTTAAAGACCATTTATTTGCTGTGGCTTGTACTGTTGTCAAGTGCTGGTTCCTTCCTGACTTATTTCCATAAGTGCCTCACGCTTGGGAGTCCTACATATTTAATAGTTAGAGGACACCAGAACCATAAAGTAGTTTTAGATTTTCTAATCCACTACTCCTTGCCTTTAACAAGAACCTTTGTGCAAATTATGTAAACCTCTATCTCTTTCTACGTTCAGTTTCCTCTTCAGGTTTGTGATAATGATAAAATATAGCCTATATCTGGATCTGTTAAGGAAAATTATAACCATAGTTCAAAACTTAATGGACTATAGCATTAGTTCAGATTCACTCAGGATTAGTTATTAGCTTCAAGAAATTGGTTACATTTATTACACTACCACACATCCATTTTGACAATATACAGTAAATAGGGAGGAGAAAATAAATAAAACCATTAACTATTTTTAAACATACTTCCTTCTATCACAACATGAGTAAATTTTCGGTGTCTCTAACACATTATAAAGAGACTACAGCATGCATTTAAAAGATGTGTTTATAAAATTCTCTTGTCCTGAAGAGGTATATTGCCCATGAAAAGTATGTATTCCTCACCAACAATGCATCAACTGCTACTTACATGAAAATGGACGGCATTTAGAAACTGTCAGAAAGAACTGCATAAATTACAGAGCAATAACAATAACAGCAAAACCTTATCTCCATATAATAAGTACTGAAATAAAAAAAGAAGAAAATAATTTAAAGAGCCTTTTCCAATTGTAGTGTTTAATCTCTTAATTTATCCCTTTTTAAGGGTTGATCTGATGGTTTATATATTTTTCTGGCCTTGCTGTAATTAAATATTCAGATAATATCCTAAAGAAGACTCAGTAAGCCTCAGGTACTATACATCTACTATTGTTTTGTTATTGTTATTTTTTAAGACAGAGTCTCGCTCGTCCTGGGTAGAGTGCCGTGGTGTCACAGGTCACAGCCATCTTGGGCTCAGGGGATCCTCTTGCCTCAGCCTCCCGAGTCACTGGGACTACAGATGCCCACCACAACTCCCTGCTAGTTTTTCTCCTTTTAGTAGATACAGGTCTCCCTCTTGCTCAGGCTAGTCTTGAACTCCAGAACTCAAGCAATCCACCTGCCTCAGCTTCCCAAAGTGCTAGGAAACAGGCATGAGCCACTGTACCCAGCTTTGATTATAGCTAATAATAATTAATTTCTTTGTTATACTGCCTGAAATTTTAACATAATTTATTGCTAAAATTAATCAGCATATTTCACAAAGCCATAACCTCTGGTCATCAGCTGTGTATTAGCAGGCCAATTGAATGGTTCACTGAAAAAAATATAATACTGAGAGAGGGAGGGATTCGATGAGGGAGGACAAAGCAATTTAGTAGCTTGGGAGTGTATGAGGGTGGGAGTGAGGATGAAGACTGGCAAAAAGCTGAACAAGACATGCCAACGTGCCCCAGGGCAGAAGAAAAAGTCTTTATAAACCTGATGATGACTGTGCTATGGGATGAATGTCTGTGGCAGGTCCCCATTAGGATCTTCTCTATGTTGTAGAAAGAGGTCCCCATTTGTATTTTCACATTGAGTAATCATTTCTTTCTAGTTAACACTGTTAAATTGGAATGTAATCATTTTTTAGAGTGACTTATCTATAATGGGATGATGATGAAGAAGATGATAATAAGAACCATCTACAGTTCTATATCCCTAAAATATTGACAAAGGCCATTAGCTCAATTATTAGAGTTCATCATCCCACTATCACTATGAAGTATCCAGGTGAAGTGTTTGAACTTTTAATTAATAAACAAGCAAAGCTCAGAGAAATCAGAATGATCTGCCCCAGGGAATAATACACATCCAAAGCAGAGCCAAGTGTAGGCCACTTATTCGATATTCTTCGACATGGTCCTCATCACCTTGATGGTACCCTCAGCTCTCTTATTTAAGGTAGAGGAAGAAGTAGGAGGAAAGCCCTGGTGTTTCATTTTGCTACTAACTGAAAACAGGGAAAAGACACTTAGAGATAAGCCAAAGAAGAATTTCACCATCTTTCCCACCTTGCATAAACATGTCTTTTAAGGTCTTACAAAAGTCTAAGGAGGTATGTTAGTTATTGCCTTATGGTTTAAAGTTTTATTGAACCATTTAGCCCAATGCCTTTACTGTGATTATTCTCCTCAGTTCAGATAACCAATTTCTTTGTCTTTACATGGCTTTAATAAGGATAGTATCCCACCTTAAAAAAAAGCCCATGCTCCTTTTAAACATTTCTAATTATTAAACAGTTTTTTATTAAATTGAGAACAAGTATTTTTTAGCTCTACCTTCTTAATACAACTAAGTAATTTTAAACTTTCTTTAGCTTGTATTGTGCAGTTTTAAAATAAAGATCATAAGACTGATGAACAAACTCTTTGTGGCAATAAGAAACCAAATTATAAATTAGATCTAAGACTGTGCTAGCCAAGGGTTAAATCATGGCCTTCTACTTAAAAAGTCAGCTCTTTTCTAACTGCCACAAGCTTTCTTCTTTTTCTATTGAGGCTAAGCAAGTATTGACTTCAAGATAAACAACACTGAAACAATTGCAGCTGACCAACCCCCAGAAGGTGACTGACATCATATCCCCACCACTTCCCTGGAGCCGCTGTTGTAGTTTTGATTGGACAAGAAAATGGGAGATGTACTTTAGTAACTTTCTCCTGATGAGAGACCACTGGCCATGGACTGGTCCTGGCCAGTACATGGAGGCTGCACTGAGTGCCTTCATGCCTTCTGCCTGTAACACATTTCAGTGTTAAGTCCCCACCCCAAAGTGAGCCTGAATGGATGTGGCATGTATGTCTCTTCATGTTTATTATGCATGCATGTGCCCTCTTAAATGAATATTCATAGCTCTTCCTATAACCTATTGAAAATCCCCTCATCATAAATTTCTGCCTCACCTTTCCTCCTTCAAATTACCTACTTTCAGTCTGTCAGAGGCTACACTTTCCAGCCTGTCGGGATGGTCAGCCTACAGGCAGCAACTCTTTATAAGAGATAAAGCCTCTCCTCTCCAAATTTATGAACCTTGGGATTCTTTGTCAATAGCAATTAAATTGAGTTTCCATTAGATCTTTTCTTGACAAGTTATAGAGTTGCAAGCCTCTTATTCAAGCTTAACCAGCCAAATAGCAGCATGGAACCTTGACGTAGCCTCTTCAAGGGACTCACCTCAGTGCCTTATCACAGCTACTTTCCCGGGTTCTGTGTTTGCTTCATGAGTCAGATCCATCCAGGTAAGTTTTCAGTAGCAAATCCCCAATTTTGGTGGCCTACAACAGCAAAGTCTTAGTCCTTGCATTGTACCTCAGCTGAGCATCTATAGTAAGTCTTCAGCTGGGTTCCATATGTCTCTGCACTGGGCATTCAGGCTGACGTTTTGTTCTTATCTTGTTCTCCTGGCAGAAGGAAAGGTGTAGTGCAGACACTCCCACTAGCCCTTTAAGCTTCTTCCCAGAGTCTTATAGGGCATGTCCCCTCAAATTCCTTGGCTGAAGTAAGTCACACTGCCAAGCCTAAAGAAAAGAACACTCTTCCCAAATGAAAGTACTACAAATTACGTGGCTATCCCGAAAGATTATGTATTTTGGTTGATTGCCATGTGATTGCTGTGCCTTACTGTAATAGATGTACCTTAAATGTCAGAGATGATTTTTCCCATGATTCACAATAATGTACAATCTACTACAGTTAGATATTGTCAAAAACATTATTTCTGACATTGAAGGTATGTTATTGATAATTTCTGGCTTCCTTGAAGCAACTAACCTATCTTAACTTTAATTATGGTGTTCCCTCTGGCTAGTCTAGTCTCAACTGAAAACATCTGTGACTAAAAGGTACTCCCTGAGCCAAATTGTCATTTGATAGGCATAGGTTTCAAATTCACATCAAATTCACCTTGTTTCCTCCTGGTATCATACTATACTTGGGTCTACGTGAGTCACTGGCTGTGTCCTACTCATGAATTCCTCTGGCCTTGCCTTTGATGTTTACTATCTTCTCCCATATGTAAGCATTAATATATACTTTAATACATATTTCATTAGGGTGTTCCATACAAAACCTTTCTGCCATCATCCCAGTAAACACTTTTAGTGTTTCAGTCAAGGTTCTCTGGAGAGACAGAACTAAGAGGATATATGTAGAAACCAAGATGCAGGAGAAGGATTTATAAGAGGAATTGGCGCACTCAATTATGGAAGCTGAGAAGCCTGACAATACACCATCTGCAAGATGGAGGTCCAGGGAAGTCAGTAACATGGCAAAGTCTCCCTCTGAAAACCTTCGCCCCAAGGAAGCTCATGGAGTAACTCTCAGTTTGAGGCCCAAGGCCTGAGCAGCTGGGGGGCTGCTGTTGCAAGTCTTAAGAGTCCAAACGCTAAAAATCCTGAAATGCTGTCACTCCACGGCAAGAAAAGAGTGGGCATTCTGTCTATGGAGGAGAGAGCTGAAATTTACCCTTCCACCACCTTTCTATCCCATCCAGAGTCCCCTGCTGACTGGATGGTTCCTGCCCATGTTAAGAGCAAGTCTTTCCCAATTAGTCCCACAGACACATCTGGGGCAGCTGAATCATTCTAATCAAATGTCAGATCACATGCGTTTCCCTTTCAATAGAAGAAGGATGCACTCTATAACTATTGAAGCATTGAGAATAGATAATACTTTACCAGCTATCTGTGAATCCCTAATTTAGTCAAGGCAACTCCCAAAATCAATCCTCACAGTCTACTGCTTTCCCTTAAAATGTGATTCAGAGAAGCAAACCCAAAGTAGAGGAAATTGAGTTTATTTTTGTTCTATATACTATATTTCTAGGAATGTACCCCAACTTCATTAATGTTGACCATAGCATAATCTAGTCTTGTTCTGTATACTATGTTTCCATCAATACATCCTAAATTCATTTGTGGTAGTCATAGACCATACAAGTATTACCTTCTGTCAACCTTAGCGTTATGGGGGTCCCCAAACTCATTTTTTACATAAACTGATATTGATTCATTGACTTTAACCCCATTCTATCTGAAGTTTTGTTTGTCTTTCAAAAATTTTAGAAGTGTGAAGCTTTGTATTATCCATTAAATTTATTTATTATTTAATTTAATTTCATTATTAAATTTATTTATTATTTTATTTACCTATTTTTTGAGACAAAGTCTCACTATGTCACCCTGGGTAGAGTGTCATGGCATCATAGCTCACAGCAACCTCAAACTCTTGGGCTTAAGCAATTCTCTTGCCTCAGCCTCCCAAGTAGCTGGGACTATAGGTGCCCACCACAATGCCCAGCTTTTTTTGTTGCAGTTGTCATTGTTGTTTAGCTGGCCTGGATCAGGTTTGAACCCACCAGCCTGGGTGTATTTGTCCAGCATCCTACACAATGAGCTACGGGCACCACCCAAAATTTATATTCTTTTAAATTCAGGCCATTCTTCAAACTTGGTAAGATGTTTAGAATCTAAATCTTGCATCCAATGTATTAACTACCAATCTAGATTTGTGTCATCCACAAATAAAATTATCATGACTCCTTTGTGTTCAAAACATCCATGAATAAAACTGTTGAATGGGATGTTTTTGAAGGAAGTGAGGTTTAAAACATATTGTTTGAAACCTTATTACTGGAGACCACAATCAATAATCAGAAATCACCTGGCCCTCAATTTGCTGTACTTTGCCAGCAGCTACTGCGTTTCCACCTTTTATCCACAAAGATACCGTGACAGAGCTGTGAGAGCTACGGAGCCACAACCATACTATCTGTTGCCAGAATTGGGTCATCGTTCTGATAGACACCATAGACATTCCCTGTCGCCTTTCTACTTTCCGTGTATTCCTTTCAAAGCTGTGTGTGCACCCAATCAATGGAAGAAAGCAATCTTTTAGATGCTCATAAATAACTATGTCAAATGCACTATTCACCTTCATATTTATTGTTTATAACTTAAACTACCAATCAGAAATGAAAATAAGATTAGTCTATAATGAATTCCCTAACTAGTTCTTTAATAATGATTAAACAACTCTTTGATTTTACACTCCTACTGATTACAAATTCGAATGTTAGTATTAACGTTTCCTAATCCTTGTCAAGTATAAAGCATTTTTTTGTTTTAATTTCATAGTTTTATTTCTTAACTAAAAAGTTTTTAACTGCCTCATTGAAAGCCAAGCCACCACATTACATTTTCTTCATCAAACTGGTAATTATTATTATTTTTTTTCTAATTACAAGAATTATTCCCCCTAAGTATTATTATACTTAGGTTTTCTCCAAAGTATAGCTACTTCGGTCCAAATTTTAAAATTGTCATGTTTTATTATGTTAAAATACATGCAATATAACCCAAATCTCAGAAAACATATTCAGAATCCAAGACAGGGCATTAGTATATATGGATCCAGTCTTGCTGGGACTCACAGTAAGTATGATCAGTTAAGTCACTCAGAATAGGACCACTGGGTGTTAGAAAGGTAGCAAGGGCAGGAAAGTGGTCACTCTGGTAAAACACTGGACACTCAACCAAGAGGAAAACAAGCAAACAAGCAAGCGTACTGATGAGACTGAAATAGCAGAAAAGAGCAGAATGAGTGAAAGCGAGGTTTGAATCCCCGTAGACTTGTGGGATTGAACTTTGCATTCAGAAACCTACTGTTGTTTTTCTTTGTTTGTTTGTTTGTTTGTTTGTTTTTGTGGCTTTGCTTCCTGTTGAAGATAGGTTCTTTTCATTCTTTCAAGATATTTTGCTATAGGTACCAGAAAGTTAAACCTACATCCTGGACTAAATGCAAAGATATGTAATTACTCCTGGCTTCTGAGGACTTGAGCTAGATAGGGTTGGGATAATGTGCACTCACTTTCTCTCTCATAATTTTCTTTCTCAGGATTCCGGTAATGGCATTGGCCTGCCCATAGCTCAGACTCTGGTAGATCAAGTGTTGCACCATTACCTACTAATTAACTTCTATCATTTCTTGACTGAAACAGTTACATCATTTTATGTATGTAATATTTTATGCTCTGTTTTATGTGATAACATTTTTAAGTGTCTAATTATTGGTCAAGTATACATATACACACCCACACACAGAGATTCGAAGATCTATATAGACATAGATGGGCTCTTTGCACATGTCGTCGATTTTTTGTTCAGTGGGTGCACATTAATGTAACTCAACTAATACTGAAGACAGGGAAGTAGATACCCAGAGCATTTTGCATTGTACTGACTTACAGCTACTATCTATGTAATGTGTACTGTATCTCAGTGCAGGGCTCAAAAGCAAGAGCTTCTAAAACCATCAGACTTAAAATATTGTTCACTTTTACATTCCACTGATAAAAATATGCAATATTTCTTGCGAGCCATTTAACAGTACATTTCAAAAATCTGAAAAAAAAAATGATACAGCTGTGACGAAGAGTATCTAATTGCATGGCAAAGGTGTCATACAATCTCACTGCAAGATATAAGGTAAAGGAGCTGACCTAACTAGCACAGTCTCCACTTTCAAATATCTTACAGAAAAATGCAAAGGAGTTCAGAGAAAATAACTAATTTTATAACAGTGCTAAGGTAAGAAGAATTCTAAAAAAGGAGCTAGGAATAACCTAGGAAGTATTAGAAAGAGATTTTTGAGCAAGCTAGAACTTACAGTCTAGGGAGGGAAGTAACTAACTCAATTAATTAGTATACACGAGATTGTGCTCCATTTCTCCTATGTCCCAGGCTTTCAGCTATACCGATAGCAAACCTATGTAACAGACAATGTGTGCTATTAAGATGCAAAAAGTACATAATATGTGTTGCTAACATTCACTGGGCTCTTATTCTGAGTCAGGCACAGTGCTAAGTATAGTAAAAGCATTGTCACAAATTTGCATACATATACACACTCAAAAAAATCCCCCAAAACTTAAGGGACATGTATTGATCATTACCCTTATTTTATTAGGAAGAAACTAACTTTATGAAATTCAAGTAGGAATAAATAGAAGAACTGAGATTAGATCCAAGTATATCTTACTTCAAAGTAACTTCTTCACCATTTTGCTGTGAATAATTTCCTATTAATTATAAATGAGTAATTATATATTTTAACCCTATGATACTTTAATCTTAAAAGCCGTTCCACGTAACACCTTTAAAAAAGAAAAGAAAAATGAATATTTTCTAACTTCAAGAATGATTTTACTTATTAAAACCCATCCTTAAAAAAGATATGACTATATTGCAGTTTAAAATTTGATTGAAATATGTTTTATTTTATTGATAATTCTTTTGCTCATAAAATGCCAAAAGGATTCATTCATAATTATAACCAAATTATATACTCTACTATTAAAAATAAGTGATGTTTTAAAGCCACAGGTTTTTATTTTCTTTCCCTTCCTATAATTTAAACCTGAATCTTTGCCATTTTACTGGCTTGTGTCCAGATATGATTGACAGCTATGATAACAAAAAACAAATAATATGCAAAGTGAAGCACTTAATTAATATCTATGTGAATATGATGTTTTTACAAGTCAGTACTTATCCATTTATGAGATAGTACCACAATCTCAGGGTTTGTGGGAATCTAGGGAAAGACATGGTTTCTTTCAGCATTATTGCTTGTGAGGAAAGAACAACGCTGCCTCCTTTTCCATTTCAGTCAGTTTTCTTTCTTGTGGGTCAAATGAAATCTTACCTAATTCGAAAGCTTTTCTGGAAACACTCTAGTCCACTTATTTGGCACTTAACATGAATTATCTCATCTTTTAAGTGTTCATGATGATGATGATGGTGGTGATGATTTTAACTATAGATTAACTTTTGTGGAGTAATTACTGATTACTTATGAGAGTAATCTCTCAAATTTCTTTGAGAGATTTGAGAGCATCTGCTATTACAACTTGCCATCCTTTCTCTTCTAGCATTGCTATTCATATCAATTTTTACCTCCATCTTTTCATTACATACTTCAAGTGAGTAAAATCAGTGGAGATAATTAACATTAAAATAAATTTAGAGATGGGTGGGTATTCCTTTCAACCATACTAATTCATCTTTATAATTAGCTGATACTTTCTAACCAAACCTAGTGAGGAGAATTCTATGAATCTTGATTATTTTAATTTCACATAGTTCCCATATTAAGAATGGTAATGTCTGTAATTTTTTTTTATTTTTTAATGTAACCTATTTTTATATATTTTTGGATTAATTGAAAATTCCCTTTATCTAAAGTTGTAAATTACTCATTTTGTTATTTCTTTTTAATTTTCCATAGTGTAAAATGTGATAAAGTATATTTTCTTCTATGCTGAAAAGCATATAACACGTTAGAAGAAATTTCTATGTATTGTTGACATTTTGAAATGTTGGTGTTTAAAAGTGATGAGATTCAAGACTTGAAAATTATTAGCGTATAATTACTTAGTCCCTGATGGCATCTGGTCAGTGAGATATTACCATACATATTAGTACTTGTGTTTGTTATTCTATACAAATCTATGACTTCAAGGCAACAGAATTCCCTATACCTTTATAAATCCTTTCTAGTTATTTTCTGTCTTTAAAATAGTGCATTTTTATAAGTACAGAATGATATTTATCACAAAGTAAATTAAATTTATTTTATCCATATGCCACAAAAGGTCATATTCCATCTGTTCATGTTATCCACCTTATAAAATGAATAATATTTAGGTTTTTGAAAGATATACAGGTGTTGAGTCTCTAGGAAGCCCGATCTTTTGTTTTCTCAGTAATTTTAGATGTCTGTTCAGTGGATTTTGGCATAAATGTGAGAGAGTATGAATTCAATTTCTGGTCAGTATTGACACTTTAGTAATGGATGTAATAAATGGCATACAAATGTTTTATTCATTATGGTGTGCTCATTGTTTTAATGAACAGAAATAAGTATGCAAGTAAAAACCATGTTCTATAACAAAATGCTTCTTCCAATAATGTAGCTCATTATGAGTTCACTAGCCATACTAAGTTACAAATTTGCATGAGGAATTCATAATTCACATTTTTTTTCATTTGGAACAATGGCATTTTAACAGAAGCCATAGATATAATGGAGGGGATTAAGTAGTCCTGAAGCTTTTATACGTAAAGGGTAAATGGACATCACTTATTTGCTTTTTTAGACTCATGTTCCTGAAATTCATTTTCACTTTACAGATGATTGAAACTTGCTGGTGAAATTGGGCATAACTAAGAAGGTCATGCTTTTGAGTTTTTACCTTAAAAAATATGCCTTTCCTGTCAATGGGGAGGGGGGAACAGTCAGTACTTCACATATCAGTACTTCAGGAAAATTATCAGAAGTTACTTTTATAATTTATGTCATTTAATCATGAATTTCCATCAGTCTCAAATATATATACACAAAAGTATATATGGAGTATTATCAGAGATTCAATAAGCATAAGCTTCAATAAGTTCGTCAATAAGCATAAGCTTATATTTACTTCTGTCTTCATTTGTATATGGTCATCTCTTACCTGCCCCAGTTCAAGTTTACCCAGTGATATCCAGAGGTCTTATACACATACACTATATGAGGAAATGTATTCAACCATTGCATGCTATTTGCAAAGAGATGTCTTCAACAGATTCCTTCTGACTATCAATCGTTCAAATTATACAGATTTAAAGATTAGTCACGTTACCAAAAAAAAAAAACATGACAATAGAAGACAAGATTGTGCCTTGGATAAATTTCTCTACTAGTGAAGAAAACAAAAAAATGCAAATAAATTCATGTTACATCTTTATATAAATCACACACAAACACTACTTACTCACATGACTGCTAAATTGCTAGGGTGATTTAAATAATGGTGGGAAGTTTTCATGTAATGGTGATTCTTGAGAAATCTAGTTGCAAAAGTGAAGCATGGCCTGTTTACTGCTTCAGAATCCACAGACAACAAACTGTATTCATTTTTAATAGAATGGTATTTATCAAGCATCATCTATGAAATAGAACTTTCTCTATGCATTAGGTTAAAAAGTCAGGAAGATCTTGGCATTTCTCAAAGGGAAAGAAACTTATTTACATGTTCAGGGAGTGAATTAAAAGCTATTACGTCACTGTAAAGATACAGCTCAAGTCAATTCAGATTAATAATGGTAGTTGTATCTACATAATTCTTCAAATTCTACAATTGTCTTTCTCATGCTAATGCTCAGAACAGTTTGGGGGGGATAAAATTATAATTACTATTTCCATTGTATTGATAATTAACTGAGATTCAGAATATTCATAGAAAACTGGAAAGTGGAAGTGTCTGAACTCAAGTTTTCTAATGTCTGATTTTGCTCTGTTTCTATATGCCCTGACCATGAGAAGAGTCTGAAAATACATCTAATTTGATCCAGCAATTAAATGAACTCTCTTAAAAACCAGAGGGCCCAGTGGAAATCTATTAGTGCATATAATTAGTCAACCAGCCAAATAGCTTTCATCTCCCTTGGGGGTGCCTCATTCTGTCAGATTGTTTCAAATTCTGCTGATATGTCACTGTGTGCTATTTTATATGGTTCCTTTGTTTCTTTCTCAATTTTTGTTAGATGATTGAAACTTGCTGGTGAAATTGGGCATAACTAAGAAGGTCATGCTTTGAGTTTTTACCTTTAAAAATGTGCCTTTCCTGTTAATGGGGAAGGGGGAACAGTTTCAAAATATATTCTTGGCAAAATGCTAAGTTAATTTAGTATGTACACAGGTTTCTATGTGACATCCTAATATTTTTGCGAGAAATAAAAATTCTAAGACTGTTCAATGCAACTGCAGTGATACAGAATTCTTTTCCTACCATTATTCATGGTCAAAGCAGTTAACTGACCAAAGAGTTACCACATCTAAGTACATTTTGTTTTAGCATCAGAAAAACATGGCATATTCTCCATGAAAGATACTCTGTGCTGTGTCTGGGAGGAGTCAGGAAAGCATAATAAGTTATTGCAATCATCTTTTTTTGTTATTTTTTATTTAGCCAAATGTTAAAAGAGAACCTTTATTGATGTACGTGAGCTTTACACACTAGTCATCAAAACTCTGAAAGAAACTACAAGTATGAAATTAAAATCTACCAAACTCGCTCTGATCTATTTTAATGCATTTATTTGTAACTTACAAAAACAGTTCAGGAAAAATGCTAGGCAAATGAACACAACAGGTGTTAACTACATTGCATCAGGCAAACCAGAATATATGTATTATCCCCACCATGTACCAACCAAATGGCAAGACCTCAGAAGAAAACAGTTGCTATCATGTGCTAGGTAGGCTGGGCATCAGGCTTTTGTCTTGCCATGGCAGAAAGACTGTTTATTTATTTGTAACACTCTGAAAATCATTTGTGGCAGATTAAAGAAAAATGTATTTAATAACCTAGTAGAAAATTGCATAACTTAAATGTTGACTCTATATTTCCAATGTAATATAAAATGTCTGGATGAGAAAAGACATGGATAGTCTTTTCTTTCTCTGAAACTCTTTATAAAAAGTTTCACTGGTGACTATTTAAAATATTTCCATACAGGCAAGTTCTTAACTCAGTTGGACTGCTATATGTGGTAATTGCCAACCAGTAGAATCTATAGCCAATTTTAAGAATTAGATTTTAATCTAAATTTCTCTAATAGAAATATATCACCACTCATGTATTGCTTAAAAAAGAAAGATGACTTTTCAACATATACATGTATTTTATTTATTTATTCACACATATCCTATCTTGTTCCAGGAAACATTTGAGGCAACCACATGCACATATGCAATTTACATAAAATTTAGTATATCATTAGGTTAGTAGAGCAGGTTAGACATCTTCAGAATTAGGGTGTGAGAATAGAAAATAAAGCATAGCAATTTTTCCCATATTGTCATTACCTTAATTCCTTTATTGAACATATACCTTAATAACACAGATTACAAAATGTAATCAATGTTATCAGTACACTAAAATCATATTCCAACTATTTGAATGTAATAAATGATAATAATAACTGAATTATTATTCACACTTTGACCCAGCGTGAACAGATTTTGTAATTTAGACTAATTCTAAATTTATTAAAAAATGAGATAACAAACATCCACATAAATTTTAGAGTGATCAGTTCCATAAGCCTTGTAAGAAAGCCAGTATTTTATAAAATGAGATAGTCATGGAGTTGAATTTTATTCCACTAAGAAGGTATGTTGATAACAGTGAACCCTTAACTTAATATGACAGATGTTCTTATAAGAGGAGAAAGTAGAGACACACACACAGAGGATGTTATCTAGTCCAGAGGCAGAGATGGAGTTCATGTTCCCACAACCCCAGGAATGCCTGGGGCTACCAGAAGATAGATAAGGCAAGGAAGGATTGTTCCTGGAAGCTTCTAAGGGAGCATGGTCCTGTCAAAACCTTGATTTTTTACTTTTATCCCTCAGAATTATGAGAGAATAAATTTCTATTATTTTGAGCAACCCAGTTCTTCATTACAGTAACCTTAGGAAACTAATGAGGATAAAGAATTCTGAAAACAAAAATAACTATTTGTAAGTGACAAATATTCTTAAATTAAATTTCAAATGATGTCTTTTATTTTTTTCATTGGAAGTTTATAATCTCAAAAGCCATTTATCCTAGATATTTCAAAATAGTGATAGTACAAATACATCTTGAAGAGTGAAGATGATTAGTGTGTTCAACTGAACTTATACTTTTACAGATCATTTTTCCTTCATAAATTCATCCATTTTCAACATTTCTCCTCATCAGGGATTATCCTCTTTGTACGGTTGTGTTGCATAACTCCTATTGCCAAATATTTTTTTACTTTATCTGGAATAATTATGTAAGACCATTTTAAGAAAATTTTCTCTTGAGAAACTGTTTTCTAAAATTGCACATACCTTATTTTATGGGGGTTTGTATTTGTTTATACAAAGACATTTAACAGAAACATATGTTTATGTGTAAATGATCAGTCGTATCCATTTCACTTTAAATTTGACCGATGTTCTATCATTAAAAGTAAAACAGTATTGTGCCTAACATGTCTCCCTTTATATTTATCTTTGAAGTAAACTTTGCATTAAAATGTACACAACATTGGGCCAAGATATGAGGGAGTTCCGTTCAGTGATTATTCCTTTCATTTAATTGAGTGGGCATGCAGCCTTTGGAAAAAAAAAAAAAGAAAGAAAGAAAGAAAGAAAGAAAGAAAGAAAGAAAGAAAGAAAGAAAGAAAGAAAGAAAGAAAGAAAGAAAGAAAATGTGTGCATACAGAATCCTGGCTTTAATTAGAGAAACTAACAGCAGCGCTGTTGAAATGCACCTGAGCCACATGTGTGGCCTTGGACAGATAACTCTTTTTTTAAAACAATTACAGAATTAATTCCTAACCAAACAATAGACATCTGGCCACCATGAACAAAAGTTTTGAAAAATTACAGCAATGAAGAAATTCTCCAGTATTGAATCTTTTATCTAGCTACAGTTTCATATTGGAAAGAAGTAGCTGATACCTGCAAGGGGGAGGGGGGCATGTTGGCACCTGTATTTGTGATTTTTTATTCTAATAATTATTTTAAATTTAGGTATTTTTTTTCTATCTTTTCAGAGCAGTTATAGAAGATTGAGCTCTATAGCCTTTCCAAAGGACATACTATAGTCTTTGCTAAGAAAATAATACCTGTGTGGCAAGCAGAATTATAGCCTCTCTAAAAGATGTTCACGTACTAGTCCCAGGAACCTATGAATATATTGCCTTTGTAGTTGCAATTAGTAAGGACCTTGAGGTAAGGACATTGTCTTAGATCATTCATAAATGTCCTTAAAATTTGTCATTAAAATCAGAATATCTTTCTAAGGTGTAATTAGAGAGGGGGAAATGTGACTATGGAAGAATGGCCAGAGAAATGCAACTTTGCCAGCTTTGAAGCTGGAGGAAGACCACAAGCCAAGGAAGGCAGGCGGCCTCTCAAAGCGAGAAAGGGTACAGACATGACTTTCTACTAACACTTCTGGGGAAGTCCCACCACTCTGCTGATGACTTGACTGTAGCTCATGGAGACCCATGTCAGACCTTCCAATCCATACAACTACAAGAGAATAAATTTATATTGCTTTAAGCCCCGAAGATTGTGGTACTTTGTTGCCACACTTATAAATGAATAGACTTTTTTTGATACTTTATTCTCAAATGCCTGATTTTTCCTTAGATATTCTAAGTAACCTTCAACTATTTATCATCTATTTGCTTGAAACTATACTCAGTTACTAGTATGTAGTTTATGTAAATATCATTTTGGATTAAACTCAAAATGGAGTAGGCCATAAAAATATTTGGCCATAAAATAGAACAAGTATAAATATGTACATAACATTTAATAATGGTTGCAACAACCCAATCACTTAAAAACTGAGTTTCAGCCCTTTGAAAAACTTCATTTCAGTGAAGATGAAAAACATTTTCTCTACTAGGATCATTGCTAAAAGTTGAGACACAATCACCCTGACTGCCCTCTGCTTCTCTTCCCACCTGAATTGCTATCTGGTAACATGGGACATTTTTACACTAAGTGTCCACCACTTTTCTCACTACCCAAATCCAGATGAAGTAGGCTGAATGTAAGCCTGCTTATGTGTGCGCACATTTAATTTTATTATTGGCAAGCACTTAGCATACCACCCTTGAAAGAGAAACATAAATTATGTTTTGTGTGACAGGGGTCAGGAAAAGAGTATTGTACACTGCAAGATCGTCCTTTTTATTTAACCATATGCTAACAGAGAATCCTGATTACAAGCTATCACCTTTGATCACAACATGTGTTTTATATAAGACTAGACAAGATTATGGCAGAAACTGGGACAGTAGACAGTGAGGTTCTACCAAACCCATCCTGACTCATTTTAATGAGGCCATTTATTTCTTTTCCATACGTTGTTACAAAAGTGTATATATCAGGTTCAAATGTTAAATAAGACAGGGCTCTACCACAGCAGGTGATCCCTAGAATTGTCCCAGACAAACTTGGAGGCATGATTTGCCCTGACCATGACCCTTTCTATTGCAGAGCACTTTTCCAGTGGAAAGTACTCACAAAGGAACAGCTGCCTGCTGTGCCTAGGGAAGGCTGCATGTTTTGTTACAATGGTGCACTGGTGAGCATTTAACAACCAGTTCTGAGGGTTGGAGTGTGGGATAAGGAACTATGACTTGTAGCATCTGCCAATTTCTGTGTATAAATAGTTCCATCATGAACAATTTCAAGCTATGAAAATGAAGTTCTTAATGTGGAATTGGGAAGAGGTGCACACAAGCTGGCAGGGGCTGACTCAGGCACACTACTGGCTATCCCTAGACAGAGTTCTGTAAATTATACACACAAGGCATGCAGACAGAGCTAGCAGGGACTTGATTCAAAGAATATCAGCAATGACTGTCATAGTTCAGGAATGAGTTCTTCCTTTTTCTCTTGACACCACTTATGACTCATAGATTATACTATAATCTGGGTTATGGGGTAGATAGTTGGGGAGCTTTAGGAAGTTTATTTCAGGTAAAAATTTAAAATACTGTGTTATTTTAATGCTATAACTTTTTAAAGCTCAAAACTAAAGATTCAGTTATTGGTTTTGTCATTGTTATATGAATTTAAATTTTGGTCAAGCATAGTTTTGGGGGGGAAATATTCGTAGTAAATAAAGAAACTTATGAGGGAGAAACTAGAAAGTGTTGCTTGCGTCCTCTCTTCTGCACAGAATCAATCAGATTTTAGTATTTGAACATTTGAGTAACTACTTTTTAATTCACTCTCATTTTCCTACAATGGCAAAAATGTGTTTAAAAAATGAGATTTCTAAATTTTAGTTGTTTTTTCTTGAAGGTCAATTGGCAAAACTTACTCTAATTATTCAATAAATGGATTACCAATACTCTCCAATTTGAAGCTTTTAGCAAGCTAAATTAATGAACAAAAAGTTGCAAGCAGGTTGTATTAAAATGTATTCCTATAAAAGCAATGGAGGAAAGGAACACATTAAAAGAATATTAATAGCATAAGCAATTTAATTTTGAAAATTCCGTTTTGTGATTTGGAATATATCAAATTCATGAAAATGACTTTTGATATAGCATCTGTTTTTTAATTTGAAAATTTCTATCCCCCTTCAAAGTGAAATAAAATCAAGATTGCCCAACTTATCAGGGATGTGGATTTGACAAAACATTTAGATGAATTATAGTGAAAACTTAATTTGAGACACCTTTTTCTCTCATGTCTTATTTTTAAAAATATATTTTGAAGAAATGGCTTTTGATTGTAGGCAAAAGACTGCTTGTGAAAATATTGATTCTAAAATAATTACAAAGTTCAACATGGAAGGAATTAGAATGGAGAATAGTCTTCAGAATGCTCTCTGAAGTTGCATGCACCTCAGTACCTCAATGAAATGTATTATAGGTTTTACAGAAGTCACTTGAAGGCCTGACTACAGGAGATTCTAATTAAGCAATTAACAATAAGTCAATTTTAAAAATTATTTTCAGAAAAACTCCAATTACACAGAATGAGATACAAAAATGAATTAAAGTATATGAATATGTAACAAGAATAACAGTTCTGAGTATTTTAATTTTAATGTTTAGATAATCAATAGAAAGTATTTCCAAGTTAATATATATGGTATATATCTTTATTATGGTATTATCTATACCATATATATCTAATATATATGGTATATATCTTTAATATATATGGTATATATCTTATTCTTAATTTTTCAGAAAGGATTTTATGTATGAAAAAACATTTTGAATAACACTATTTGAAAGACAAGGTGAGATTTAAGCAGGGGTTAGTCTATAAATAAATATTTCAAAACATGAATTAATTTTAATCTTTGGCATCAGCTTTCACTCTGAAAATTGCCTCAGTTTAGATGATCTATCATGGTTTTTCATTTCCCCAGTTTACATAGCCATTTATTACCCTCTAGTCCAGGATAATCTGTCTTCTCTCCTTTACCAATTTCAAAAGCACTCCCCAGTTTGCCCAAATCTTCTCCCCCTCCCTCAAGCATACAGACCCACTATCAACTACCCATTCAGGTCACTAGCATTAGCTCATCAGTGGGGTTAGAATTGAGAAAAAGGGCAGAAAAAAATTGTTGACTTTAGGTACCTTCTGCTTTTTAGTTATCAGTGAGCACAACATCATACATGGGTTTACAAAAGGAAGGAGAAAATGCAGGGGATTGTGCAAGCTAACATAGTATGTTACTTACCTCTAGCCATAAAATAATCCCTCATTTGCTGTAGTCTTTTTTTTTTTTTTTCCATATTTTGCTCTTTCCCTTTACTTCACATTTCCTCTCTGCTCATTGAGATGTTTGGGAGCTACCCAGCCTAGAATCATAATCTTAGTCTAACAAAGGCTATTTTCAATTAGTGGTCCTTCCCCTGCTTTTCTTCAGTAAGAATTATTTGTGTGATATTTATGTTAACATAGATGGTAGATAAGGTCTGCTGTGAAAAGAAGGAGCTTATAATGTCCCAGTAGAACTGCAGAGCTGATGTAGATATCTACAATTATTGGTTTCAAGGAGGTGCCTTGCTGACTTACAATAGAATGATCAGATTGCCTTTATTAAAATGTAGGCTTACTCAAACTGATTGGCAGTCAATCGTAGTAGAAGAATGTATCCTGTCTGCATAAGATCATTACAAAATCCATCAGCAGCATTCTGCTTATCCTCTATTGTAGCAGATCTTATGCATTGTAATATCTGTGTATATGTCGGTCTCTCCCAGTAGACTCTGAGCTGTTCAAGAATTGGGATTTGTATCTTATTAATCTCTATATCCCCAGAGTTTGGTATAGTCTGGGCACAAAACAGGCACTCAATGAGTAATTGCTGAATGAAGAAATCATGAATTCAATCCATTCTACAAATTCTCATATCACAAATATTGCAGATCCTTGAAGAATATAATGAATTATTTGCATCAATGTTGCATGGTCATCTGCCATTGGGAAGTTTCTCTTTATCTTGTTAGCATTATCAAATAGTGTTCATGCAACTTGCATCTATTTTTAGAATGATTAGGACCTTTTGCCTAAAGACTCAAACATTTCTTTAGTATATTTTTACTTCACATTCAGTAACTCTGTATCCCAAATTTCAATATGATAAAATATGTAAAAACCTGATGAAAAATAAAATATTTAACTTTCACAGTTGCAAGATATTTTACAGATTAACATAGTCTGCTCAATTAACAAATGAACCAACTCTTACTCAGAGAAACTTAATTCTTCCAAGTTCAGAGGATTAGTTAGTGGTGAGGCCAAGAAAAATAACAAGACTTCTAGATTTTATTTTTCCATGATATTAACTAAAGCTGTCAAAATGAAAGCAAATAGAAACAGAAATTAAGATTAATGGAGAAAAAGTTGAAGTAAAAAAGTAAACAAAAGAAAAATTATCTCTACACAATAGATTTAATAATTAAATGAAAAACTTTAAAAAAAGTATTTTCATTTAACGAATCCTGACAATGTGGTGGAATCCTGTCTAGCTCAGCTTCTCTATAGATGTTGAACATCAAATTTGCATGCAACAAGTATATTGGGGATATTTTCAGGACAACATCTGTCAGTGTCTAGGGGGAGTCAGACTGGGCAAAGCAAGTAGTTGAACTCTGGTACAGTTGCAACAAAGACTCAGCCAATCCAATAGAGTACCAGCAAGCCCCTTCAGAGCGGTCCCCAGTGTAGGCCAGGAAGCTATGCTTTGTATTCCTACAACAACAATCAAAAGACACAAGCAGACGATAATTTTGGGGGCGGGGTTCATCTGTGAGCCTTTAGTAACCAAACTTCCTGGCAGCTAAACTAATAAAAGTTTAATTCCTAAAGAAGAATCTGAGCAAAACACCACAGTACTCACTGCTGTCCACTCCTTGTGCTACTCAGATGTACCTACTGCAAATAATAAACTCTACCTAAGAACAGGTACTCCAAGATTCAAGCTTGTTTCTTTTGCTCTGTGTATAAAACCTTATGATTAAAAAACAAACAAACAAACAAAAAAAAAAACTATAGTTCCTGCTACTGTAGCTAGTCAGGAGGTCACAACTAATAATATTTCTCTCCTCCAGTACCCATTCTAGATTCATTTCTGCTGATAAGAATAGCTTACTTGGTGACCTAGATTCTTATCACTGATGTGAAAGAGTCCCTAGTCCTCTGTCTGCTCAGATAGTGGCTGAGGTAGTTAACTATTTACTCTCAAAATTGGGGAGTACCAAAAGATGGTCGATTGTATCACTGGGATATAAAATACAGCCTTCCCTACTGCACCCATTCTAGAGCACCACCTGTACCTCCAGTGTGTGGTCTACATCAGCTTTCCCACGGGCACAGTAACTTTTTCCATGCTCGCTGCTCACTTGGTAAAACAACTCAAAACCACCAGGTAGCTGCCATGGCTTAAAGTTTAAAGGGATATTCACCATGTACCATAGTGGATTTATTCAGTCACTGGGAATCAGGACCTCTAGAGGTGCAGAATCAAAAGTTGTGGAGATGGGAAACACAAATTCTCAGAATAAGTTACTGGGTGGAAAGCTGTATGGTACCAGTCTTGACTCTCAGGGGCATGAATTCTTATTGTATAGGTACCATCTAATGGGTGTTGATGTAGAGTATCTATTGCATTTTGGAGGATGGAGTCTCAATATCAGAGGACATCATCTCTAAGCTGAAGCCTCAGATACACTGAGTCCCTTAATCCAAGATAACATTAAAAAGAATTCTATGTTGATGAAACTATCTGTGAAGCCTTGGAGAGTGGAACTGGATGTGGCCTTGTAGACAAAGCAAACCCAAGTATCTCTAGTATGTGTCAGTAAAAATTGAGAAAAATTGCTGTCCTTTCTAGTGTAACAGGGGTCTGATGTCATCGCTTTATTACCAAATAGCTTACTGCCTCTTTGTGAAAAGGCACCTCATTAAGGGCTCTGAACAGGGCTCTGTTGCTGTCACGTACATTTGGGAGCAGCAGTACCTAGATCAGTTGCTGAGCAGGAATCATGACGTTGAGCCCATTCACATTGAACATCCACTCAGAAAATGGCTCTTTCATTTATTCTTCCATATTGCCAAAACTGGCTAAATGGTGGAAGAAGCTGGATGATGCCAACTGGTCTGAATACTTGATTGCTTAGTGCTTCCTCTATGATGGTTAATCTATGGTATGAATTGGGAATTATCACACATTACACATTGGTTTGTTTCTTTCTTTTTCTGTACTTCATGCCCATTCCTATAGATCTATCTATACACTTTGCCTTCAAAAGTATTTTTTTCCCACTCCTAAAATTATCCTCTTTACAAACTCTTGATCAGTCTGCTGATTCATCCATCACTGCTCATGAGCCCACATATATTCTAACCTCAGGCCACTTTTAATCCACATATGCATCACTCAAAGTTATACACACTGGGAAGATTTCTCTTGGCCTCTATTTTTCAGGCCCACCCTGTGTTGGTCTGTAACACATTCCATCCATTTCTGGCTGACATAGCACCCCAGCTCATCTATGACCTTCCTTAACTCAGCCTTTTCCTTTCTCTGGCAGCTATTCATAATGAATTCCCTATACACAGCAGGGGCATGCTAAGTGCTAAGTGAGGTGTGCCAATGTGACAGTGGTAGATGACATGGAGTCTGAGCCACCTGCTTGTGTTGCTTACTTGTGCCCTCTGGCCTGTTCATGCCTGATGCTGGCATGATTAATTGCTAAAGGGCCTGATCAACCTATGACTAGATTAGTTTGGCAGAACTCAGCTCTGCATGGTAACTAGAAGTCCATTTAGGCATTCTGTATTTATCAAGACCCCTAGCATGCCATGGATGTTTATATAATAGAACATAATTTTCCACTGCAGGTGGCATAGCCTTACTGCAGATCAGTAGAGTCCACCTTAAAGTTCTCCGTGTGGGTCATGGTATCACTCCCCATGGCAATTTTTGCCTACCACAGATACACCCAATATCATACAGTCTGTTATGTTGTCTTCAAGCAAGGGTTCCACGTGTTCAGATTGGATTTGGTTCCATGTGTTAAGTTTGGATTACAACCAAAACTTAAAGAGTGCTTAACTATTCTGTGTTCAAGTCAAAGCTGTTGGTTTTTCATGTTACTTGTTTATCAGGAATTGTGTTTTCTTCTTAGCAGCAAGAGATTAAAGATACAATAAATTATCCTTTGCTGTGGAGATGACCTGGCATGTACCAGATTATAAACTTCACTGATGTAGCAAGTCCCTGAATCTTCACAGGATTTATTTCCCACCTACTAGGCCATGTGTATCTTAAGAAGGTCACCAACATACATATGTCTACCTCATCTAATCCACTTAATATAATGCCATCAAAATCGGGGACCAACCTGGTATTATATTATATATCCAAATCATTTTGTTTCCTTCAGGAAATATGTATGACCAGGCAAGAAAGTTAACAAAGCCCTAGGATAAGAATGTAAATGTATATTTTTGTTTATTACATGTGAATATTTTACTTCTTTTGGATCTCCTCAGAAGATAGGAAATAATACATTCATCAGAGCAGTGGCTATTTACCAAGTTTCTGAAGCTATATTATACAGAGCCTGGACTTGGGTAAGGTGAGTAAGACACTTGTATTACATGTAAAACTTAAGAGAAACCACAAATTTAGTAATCAAGATAAATATTTCACTGAAATATTTTTTAAAAGGTAATGGAAAAATCCATGATGAAAAATACTAAAATTTATGAAATGGAAATGATTGATGTTACTTATTTTTTCTTTTGCCTCGACCTTCATTAGGTCTTGGCATGGTGTTGTTTCAAATTCCATTTTTCTTTTCTTTCTTTCTTTCTTTTCTTTTTTTTTTTTTTTTTTTAGCGTCAAAGTCTCACTTTGTCATCCTTGGTAGAGCCATGGCTCTCAGCAACAGCAACCTCCAGCCCTTGGGCTTAGGCGATTCTCTTGCCTCAGTCTCCTGAGTAGATATGATGAAGACCACAATTCCTGCATCTTTTATGACTTTAAGCAAATTTTACACAAAACATTCTTGGCTGACTATATTGACCAGCTTCAGAAACAGTGCCAGAAGCTTCTAGTGGCATTTCCGCTTCCAATAGACAATGGAATTAAATGCGGTCTTTGCTTAAGTATTTCGGTTCCTTCTTCCATCATTTACCGCCTTAGTTTGGCATTTGTATTTCACTTAGAGAAAGCTACCACTTACTCTCAGCTTTCAAGAACCCACTTGGCTCTTGGTTTAGCACTATCCTCTGTCATTCTCGCCAGTTATATCACCTGTATCATGAAAGAGGGTTTGCCATTGGTCTGGTTCCCTCAGACTCCAGTCCCATATATACATGGTCCTGCCAGCTAAGTCCCACACTTCCTTATATGTGTTCACCCCTTTCTTCCTTAGCAGACCCAGCACAAAGTTGGCGATGTTACACTGTTACTTCCAATATAGTCTGGTTTTTAGTCCGATGGGAGGGAGACTGACTCCTGAGGAGGTGGGTTGTGTATTGTCATGGAAGGCCTACGTCTGCATCATCTTTAAGCAAGAAAGATTGACCCTTAGTATTAAAGAGTGGCCCATTTCTGAAGACATATGCAGTACAGAACACAAAGTATTTTTTATCTTAAGACTTGAGGTCTAACCCTTTTCCAATCAGGACCTGACCCTGGCACAGCAGTTTTTCTGAAGCTGTTAATTTAATTTTCTTTAAAGTCTTCTCTACTTTTTAAATTAAGTCCTAGGTCTGATTCACACATTTTATATCTGGCATTGTAAGAAATGTGAATCTCTCCATACTATACCAAGAAGGTGTTTTGGCTTTCACATTTTGCTTTAAATTTTTCCAGTTTATGCAAAATCATATGATATAATATCATAATCATATGATAATTATGATTAATCATAATTAATCATTCAATTAAATATGATTAATTTAAAGATTAATCATATCAGTCTTTCTTTGTCTTTCTCTAGTAAATTGATAGCTTCCAGCTGCAGCCATTCAATTCCATTGTCCTATACACATATTATATCTGAGTTATTGTGCCCATCAGAGTATACCCTTCTACTGCTATATTAGGTTAGTTCACCTTTGGTAAAACATTTAACAATCGTTCAGCTACAGCATTCAAGGGAATATCAGCTGTTCTTCAGCTCATAATGAGGTATAAATTGCCAGTTGGTTGGCAGGTAATTAAACTCAAATTTCTTTTAGGATCTTTTTCCTTGGACTACCCAACTCCTTGTACCCATTATCTTAGGTCAGGTTTCATTTCCTGTGAGCAAAATCAAGGACAGAAATGTGAATGAAAGAAGTTTAATTTGCTTGAGATCAACACCTGTGGAGGTGTGAGGTAATCAGAAATAGACAGAGGAAGAAACACTGCCATGCTGTTGTAACTAAAGACTCGGCCCACT
Organism: Loris lydekkerianus; assembly: GCA_963574355.1. Lineage (NCBI taxonomy): Eukaryota > Metazoa > Chordata > Mammalia > Primates > Lorisidae > Loris > Loris lydekkerianus. The sequence goes on from CAUYPK010119141.1 coordinate 47,689, forward strand.
CCACGGAGAGCACTGAAACTGCAGGGGCTCACAGTTTTCCCCAAACAACACAAGAGAGCCGCGGGTTTGATTGTCAATAGTAATCAGTCAATGTACATGAGCTCCCCCAGGGAAGAGAGCATAAGCATGGATGAGGCAAATCCCTTTGGCTGGGAACAATCCTTGGGGATGGAACTAATTATAATCAGTCCCTGACGACTCTTTCCACAATTGGGGAAATGATCCCTCTAGGGGTTCTAGGTGTTACATTACTGCATCCACTAAAAGTAACTTGGTGAAAATATTAAAATGATAATCTCCTGATTTATTATTTTTGAACATCTGTCTTCAGGTGCTGAATTTTTTAAAAGGATGATATATCTGTCTTAAAATGCTTTTTAAACGCATGCAAATCTAATAGCTGGGCATTGTGGCAGACGCCTATAGTCCCAGCTACTTGGGAGGCTGAGGCAGGAGAATTGCCTAAGCCCAAGAGTTGGAGGTTGCTGTGATGCCATAGCACTCTACCGAGGGCAATAAAATGAGACTCTGTCTAAAAAAAAAAAAAAAAAGCATGCAAATCTAACTAAAAAGAAAACTCTTTTAATTTACAATGTATTCTCTAAGCTCCAGAAAAAAAACTTTTGCCCTACAATAATAGTGTTCTTTAAAATGCCTTTTAGTTTTCCAGCAGCAAAGAACCAGGGAACGATGTTCCACCTGAGAAGTCAGTATGAATTCTGCAAGAAAGAGGTGTGAAACCTGGATTCTCTTTTGTTAGTCAGCATATTTTCACCCATACTCCCAATATATAAGCACTTCAAATTGGAAAACCTCACCCTTTATTGCAAATTTAAAATATATTTTTGCAAAGCATAATAAAATTTTAAATAGCATACTAGATAGATTTTTTTACTAAACATCTTTATTTTTATGAGAAACGTTTGCTAGGATTAACTACTGAAGCCATTAAGCCTTTTAACAAGCCCCTGAGGGCTGACAAAAGCGAAATAGGAAAGTGAGGAAAAGAAAAGTACAGGTTTCACATTCTGAAATTTTACTTTTCCAAATTATGAAAACATAATTTGTGAGGTCTGACAATTAAGTTCGTGAACTCATCCTAGAAAAAGTGCTCCATATTTCACTGCTGAATATCCCTACATTCACCTCCAAAGGACTCCCCATGAGTACACCATAGTCTAATTTACCCTTCAAGGCAATTTTGGAATTCTTTCTGGAATGGCCATCAGAGCTGTTGTCATATTACCCTTGATGTCCTGACTATAATCAAAATGTCTTCCTTTCAATATATCCTTTATCTTTGGGTAAAGAAAAGTCATTGTTTACCAGATGAGGTGAGGAAGGCGGATGTTCCAATACAGTTATTTGTTTATTGGCTAAAAAATCCCTCACAGACAGCACCGTGTGAGCTACTGAACTGTCATGATGCAAGAGCCATAGGTTCTTGGCAAAAAGTTTCAGCTGTTTTTATCTAACTTTTTGATGGAGCCCTTTCAACATTTCCAAATAGTAAATCTAGTTAATTATTTGTCCAGTTAATATAACTTCATAATGCATCTGACATCAGAAAAGGTTAGCAACATTGGTTTGACTCTTGCTTTGGACTGATGGATTTTGGTTGTGGAGAATTGGCTGACTTCCACTAGTACTTTGACACTGTTTCAGAGAAGGATTCGTGCACTCATGTTTATTACCAGTGATAACATGGCACAGAACATCATCTTGCCTTTCCAAAAGGTCTTGACAATCTTTGTCTCTTCTTTGCTTTTGTTCATTGGTGAGCTCCTTGGGGACCATTTTTGCACAAACCTTTCCCATGCTAAGATTTTTAGTTAAGATTTTCCTGATTATTTCTCAATTGATGTCTATTTGATCTCCTATGCTTCTTACAATAAGCTGGTGATTTAGATGAACTATCCAAAAATTGTTTTGCAATGTTTTGTCAGTTCTTCTCATTACTAGCTTCTCTGACCTCTCTTCATCAGCAACACTATCTCTTCCTTCAGAAAAACTTTTAATTAATTTGCACACTGCCATTTTCATAATGACATTATCTCCATAAACTTGGGTTAAGATGTCCCTGATTTCACTTCCTTTCTTCCCAAGTTTAACCAAAAATTTAATGATTGTTCATTGCTTTAATTCAAGCTCCAACCTTCTTTTCACAGCACACAAAACATGCAACAATAATGAATACCACTTACCAAGTTACCACCATATGTCAACATGGTCACAGCTTCAAGACACTGATATACAAAAGTGATGAAACCTTACCAAGTTGTTTGTACAGTGCTGACAATGTAAGTGAAATGAAAGTCTGCAAACTTAATTGTCAAACCTCAGACTTCATATTTACTATTATATGTTATGCCCTTCATACCATGCTAAAACCATTTGCACATGACCTCTTTAATATCACATAGCTAAATTATCTCTATGGTGTCCATATGATTTGACAACTTCTCAAGACCCCAGAGTCTTGGCTCAGCACCCATAGCACAGTTGTTACAGCACCAGCCACATACACCAAGGGTGGCAGGTTTGAACCCAGCCCCAGCCAGCTAAACAACAATGTCAACTGCAACAACAACAACAACAACAACAACAAAAAAATAGCCGGGCATTATGGTGGGTGCCTATAGTCCCAGCTACTTTGGAGCCTGAGGCAAGAAAATCACTTGAGCACAAAACTTTGAGTTTGCTGTGAGCTGTGATGCCACAGTACTCTATAGAGGGCAACATAGTGAGACTCTGTCTCAAAAAAAAAAAAAAAAAAAAAAGACTTCAGAGTCTGTCTAAGTGTGTAAGAAAAGTTTGTCTTTGTCAACAATTGTCTTTGCAAGATTTAGTCTAAGGCTTTTATGGAAAAAGAGATTCATCTATTTCCATCCCTCTATGTTAACTAGAGAATTTCAAACCCTTTATAAAGGATCAAACAAGAACAAACACGATATCATCCTCTCCATTTTTATCCATTTTATGTACTTTCCTGGTCCCCATCCAAACTTCCTCCTCATCTAGTTCTAAAACAAAAACTTTTGAATATACCAGTAAATGCAAAATGATAATGAAGGAGGAGGAGAAAAAATGTGCAAGAAGCATGGGCAAACCCAAGGAAGGCAGAGCTAGCTCATCCTCTTTTATGTTGTCCCCTATAAGTTGCTGCATACAATTTTCTCATGTCTGTGTTACATGTGTACATACATGCACATAAACATTTATATTCTTCTGATATATAAGCAGATAGATGAAGATGTTCCTTCCTCCAAGAGTGGTAACAAGACTAATCTAAATTCAGTATTGTTAAGGGTGATAGCCAGTGCCCTTCAAATATAAAACCTCCCTGTCCTGGAGCCCATGCTGAGCAGAAATAAAGGGACAGATAACTCAATTCTCTGGAAGCAGCAGTATCACTGAAACATCAGCATCACTGAAACATCAGCTGAAGACATCATTCTGTCCCTGCTTAGGCAGTGGAGTAAGCCAAGCTTTCTACCACAGTAATTGAGGATTCAGGGCACTGTTGAGGGGTAAGTGCTACTCCTTCCTTTCCCTTGCCTCATAATAAGTGTCCTCTCCAACTCTTCCTTTTGACTACAGAGGCTGTGGTGATAGAAGGACACTGGTCCATGGTGAGGACCAGCAGGCTTAAGTGTACTCAGACTCACAACTCCTGTTTCCCCATGTGCTGAATCTCATTGTCAGCAAATTTTAGTGTAATTGTACTAAACACTGATGGGTGAGATTTTGGAATGCTGGTTCTTAAAATCTTTGTTGAAGATTTAGAGGGAGAGTTCTCAGCTGAATGACACTCAACATACCACATTTGGAAAGAGCTTAATGTTAGAAAGAAAACTCAAGGAAATTTTTTGTCGTTCTTTCAAAATATCAAGGGTGTACAAGTGATTTTGTTACATGGATGAATTGCCTATTGCTGATGTCAGAACTATTAGTGTGCCCAGGTGTTTTTGTTTCTGGCACATTTATTTATTTGTGTTTGTGAAAATGTCCTGAACTTTATGATATAGTAAACAAATGTCAACTCTGATTGCAATGCCAAAAACAGAAGATAATCTATTTTACATTGAAGTTTATAGTTTTATTGCAGACAGACAACATTCTAGGTATGAAAAAATTACTACTTGGCTGAACTATAGGTATTGTAATACATAGGGGAAAAAGTTAACAGTTTATTATAGTTTATTTAACATTCTAGGAAGTTCACAACCATTAGCAATTTCAGTGCAATTTCAAGTGTAATTGGGAATTCAGGAATTCTGTGGACCTGTTAGTGTAGCAGACCTTGTAGGTAAAATTCATGTATATGTTTGATAGCATATATGAAAAGATCTTTCTAAATTGACCTCATTGGTCAGCATATTGACCTTAGCCACTTGACATGGCGTGTTCCAGAACTCAGGGCATGTTCATATTTTACAATAAATTCATACCCATCAGAAGATGTCAATTTGACCTACGTGGTATCAGGACATTCATAGCCACCGTAGGTTGTCTCCTCTTCATCCATTATTTTCTCAGGAAATTGGCTTTGCTTCTCGAGAAACTTTAATATTTTCCTGTTAAGGTGGGGCTGCAGCGTCTGTCACTGACTTCCATCTGGAGAAAGTGAGAAGCCTCCCCCTTCCTTTTCTTAGGGTACATTATGCCTGATAGGTAGATTTTATCCCTCATCCCCCTCCCAGCTTCTGCCCTTCTTAAGTTCCCAGTTCCTTTATGCCACTCCATGACCATGTGTCCCACTGTTTAGCTCCCACACATTAGAGAGAACACATGCATTTGTTTTTCCATTCCTGTGATACTTCACTTAGGGTAATGTTCTCCAGTTCTATCCAAGTTGCTACAAAAAAATATTATTTCATCCCTTTTCATGTCTGAGTAGTACTCTATGGTGTATATGTGCCACATTTTCTTATGAATTGTTTAACAATTGCAAATATAGAAAAACAACTTTTCTGGAAAACAACTTGCAGCAAGATGTTTGGATGAGGATGGAGGCAAGGTGGATAAAACAGAGAATGTTGTTAATTGTTAATTGATAAAAAGGGTCCTTATTAAGCACCACTTTCGGAAGAACCGCTCTTTTACCAAGAGCATCAGAAAACTTAGTCTAAGCCAGTTACATTTAACCAATGCTGTTAGCATTAACACTTTATTGGTTGACTAAGCTGCAGTAACAAAGCACTTCAGATGTGCCACACTTTACTTGATACCAGTTGGATAGCAACTCACAATTTGCTAAGGCCAGGCATAAGTTCAAAGGGGGCGTCTTGAACACATACCAGTCAAGGAAGAGAGTTCCCTGTTCCCTACACCCAAGAAGGCAATTACACTAAAAAGTTCAAGATCCTGAAGATAAATCAGTGTTTAGTACCATCATTATATAAGGAAGTAGGTTCTGAGACAGACTGCTCTAGAGCAAAAAAAACATGAAACAAAAATAAAAGTACTCACAACAATTATAATCAGTGGTATATTGGTAAACCAGCTTCCTGGGTGGATTCCTAGGAATTCTACATAAGCAGGATTCCTTACTTATAGCATTTGACAACATCCATTGTGTGGATACTTACACTATATGCTTATAATTCAAGCTACTAATGTTTTAATAGCAGATATGCAAAGTTTCTGAATATTTAACCCTTGGCTTCTGGGAGCAATACAAGTCAGTTCCAGCATATTACTAGTACAACCTTAATGACAGTAAAAGAAGCAAGACACAAAAGAGTTATCTTGGCCACAGTAGACTAAAGATATTTATCTCTTCTCCGACACAGAAGTATTAGAAATAAAATAGAATAATTATACTACAGAGTTTTAAACAAGTTGCATTTACAAATTAGTGCTTAAGTAAATTCTATGCAGCATATCTTCTGTAGTCTCAATACATCGTACAGACTCATTTAGTTTTATTTTCTTTGCCATCATTATAAAGTCCTACACTAGAGAACTTCTGCGATTATAGATGTAGACTCACAAGTATCTCTGGACTCACTAGACTCATTCCGATAATTGCCCCCCAGCCCAACCTCTTTTACTAAAAGGAAGAGGTAAAGAAAGTAGACATCATTGAAGATTGATTAAAACCTCTGGTCTTGGTATAATATACAATAAATTTTCAAAAGGTGTTTTCCATTTGTATAATATTTCTTAGAATCATATTTTGTTAATTAATGTATAGAAATGTATTAACTTATCTAAACTTATATATAAACAACATAAATAAATTGAGATTTAAATATCTTGAGTTTTATTAGAATGTACACTCCTCAGTCCCTGTGACCCTAAAAGAAAGAAATCCTACATTGGAACTAAAAAATCAGAAAGAGCAACAAAGTTAACTTTCAAAATGAACAGGCCTGCCATATTTAAAATAGATCCCCAAATTCCTAACTTTGTGGAAACTACAAGAAACAGGACTGGAAACATCAGTCATTGTGAAGCTTCAAAGTTGTTGACTTTGTTGAGATGATGGATATGTTAATTAGCTTAATTGAATTCTTCTACATTGTGTTCATAAGTCATAACATCATTTTGTACCTCATTATAGATACAATTATAAGTGGTCAATTTATAGTAACTTTTCTTAAAAATTAAGATTAACTAGTATTAGTTGCATTTTAGAATTGATTTTTTTTTTTTAGGACACATTAAAATTTGCTTTAACACTTCTTTGGGGGAAAAAAAATCACACTTTTAGTGAATGACCAAGAAGGAGAAACATTTTTACAGTAGCAGTAGGCAATTGTTTTTATCTACCATGCCATGAATTCATAAGGAAGAGGTTCCAGCAGCTCAGGGAGGCACCTCCTTGCATTGAATGTGACAAAGCGTTGATTGACTTTTAAATTCATGGGAAATAGGTTCCAGCACCTTATATCACTGTTTCGTGGGATCTATTGGTCATCTTTTGTGCTATTCTGTACAGCTATTATGCCATGAGCTCATGGGGAATAAACAGGTTCCAGCACCTAAAAACATGGGTCCCCTGGTACTTCTGTGTGCTATGTTACATTCTTATTATGCCATAAATTCATAGGGAATGGGTTCCAGGAGCTCAGGCTCCTTTCCGTTGGTTCTCACACAGTGGGTTTCTCCAGGTAGCGCAGGCTGGTGCTTCAGTTGAACCCAGGTACCTTTCCCTTTGGCTTCCTTCTTTTTCTGATCATTTTCCTTCACATGTTTCAGGAAGCTATCTTGGCTCTTAGAGGGCTTAATATGCTCAATTCGAACATTAATCCTCTTGGCAAGAATCTTGCCCTTAACTTATTTGTTTACAATAATGCCAACAGCATGCTGGGTAACACTGTAGATTCTTCCTGTTTTGCCATGGTGACATTTGTGTGGCATGCCTTTTTGAACAGTACTCATTCCCTTGCTGTCTACCTTTCTTATAGATTCACATATATGTGGCCAAAGGAACAACTCCATGTTTTCTAAAAGGCCTAGAGAACATGTATCTGGTGCCTCTCCTCTTTCCCTTTGTGTTTGTCATTTTGGTGAATTACAGGAAGATGACGTCTTCCACATTTTAGAATTGATTTAACAAACACTTTTTATAAGATATTCTTCAAAGCACTTTTATTTTTTTATTTTTATTTTTTTTAATTAAATCATAAACAAGGTGGTTTATGTTCTTTAGGAGTTCACATTCCACAGGGAGGGAGAGATGTACATAAAACATAACAAGATATAACTGTAACTATTATCACAGAAGCAGAAAGTCCTCTAGGATAAAGAATGAAGGGATTATTTGCATTGTGAGATATTATAAATACATGATGATAATGAACAGTACATCCGAGATTTTAACTGTCAAAAACAGACAGGATAAGCTCCCAAATTTAGATGAAATAGAGAAAACAAACATACAGAAATAATTTCAGAGGAGAGCTTTTTCAGAGTGTATTTGGAATGAGAAACTCAGTGTAATTGAACCAAATATCGTATGATGAGTAAAGATGAGTTTAAAAAGTCATAACAGATTCCTCAACAATAAAAATGAAAATAAATCAAAAGTCATAACAGGGCCCAAGAGTTATCTATTAGTTTTAAATCTCATGATCAAAAGTTTGACACTTTTGAAGGCCAGGCGTGGTGGCTCACACCTGTAATCCTAGCACTCTGGGAGGCCAGGTGGGTGGACTGCCTGAGCTCACAGTCTGAGCCAGTGTTAGAACTATCTCTAAAAAAGAAAGATAGCTGGTTGTTGTGGCGGGTGCTAGTAGTGCCAGTCCCAGGCTGAGGCAAGAGAATCGCTTAAGCCCCAGAGTTTGAAGCTGCTGTGAGCTATGACATAACAGCACTTTACAGAAGGCAATGAAGTGAGACTCTCTCTCTCAAAAAAAAAAAAAAAATTGAGATTTTTTTTGTAGGTAATGAGAAAATTCTTAAAATTATTTGATTTCATAGCTGTGAAAATAGAGTTGTATGGGTACTGGAGAGTTTAAAAAGGAATGTATGAAATAGAAAAATTAGGTAAAATTTAGGACATTATTTGGAAGGGACAAAACACAAATAAAATTAGATTTTTTTATTCAAAAAATACAAGTTATTTTAATCTACAATTTGTCAAATTTTCTAATTATTCTTTGCAGGTGTTCTATTCTAGTTACCTTGTCCTCTGTCATCAGAAGAGGAAATCCCTGAAAAACATTAATATTTCAAAATTTTAAGTTTGCAACTTTAAACCATCTTTGAGTAGACTATTCTATTTTTTTTTTTAAGGTTAAAAAATAAAGTTAGTATTGCTAGCTATGGAATATTACAATTCAGAAAAAGTTGCACAAATCTCCATAGCTTCTTAAACATCAGTATCTCTACTCTCAAATTCTCCAAATTATTAACTAAAAAGCCTTTTAATGTATATATTATACAAAAATACACATACAAAGTATAATTTCATTATTTCCTTTTGAATTTCAATTATTGTCAGAATGTTACAGAATATTTCTTAAATTTACTTTAAAAAATTTAAAAGGAGTGACACCTGTGGCTCCAAGGAGTAGGGTGCTGGCCCCATATGCCAGAGGTGGCGGGTTCAAACCCAGCCTCGGCCAAAAACTGGAAAAAAAAAAAGTTTAAAAGAGGAAAAAAGTTATATAATAAAATAGGCACTACCAAAATCCACAATAGTGAGAAATTATACCACAATAACCTTATGACTCGTATATCAATCAACATAAGGAAAAATAAATGGTATAAAAACACAAAAAGATAACTTGCTAAAACAAAATAAAACAAAAAATTTTGATCATAAGTTGTCAGAAATAGCTTAGTTGGGAATTAGGTAGTTGTCATTAACCTTGGAGACAATAGTAAACACCGCACAACAGCACAAAATCAATCATAACAAACTGCAAAAAAAAAAAAAAAAGTTTGTAAATAAAAGAACTAGTGAGAAATTTTCTTTACTTTTTCCACAAGGGAATGCAATTTTAAATGTCCAGAAAAGCAATAAAAATGGCTCCTTCATTTTGAACTAAGAAATATTTTTTGCGAAAAAGGATTTGATACAGAATCTACTAACAGGAAAATGAGACTAAGCTGTATGAGAACACAGAAAAATCATTATGCCAAATGACTGGTACCTGTTATTTTATGATGCCTCTTAAAAAATACTTCAATATTGCATATGCAGCCTGACACATTAATCATCTTAGGCTTTCATAAAATAATTAGGAATAAAACCCAATGAGAGTTAACCATTTAGCTACCTTGCCCACAAGAAGTAAAATTTGAATCTGTAACTTTGATTGACTTATTTCAATTTTAATATGAGAGGGCTAGTATAAGTTACAGACTACTACTATGGGAGTTAAAAATTTGAATCTCATCACCACTGAAAAACAATACTGCTTTTGGTGTAAATAAGATTTATCTAACACAAATTTTTGAGCACATATCAGCAACAGAGTGATTTATTGACTACCCCTATCATTTACAAGCTCTAATTTAAATTGTAAGAACAACTGCTTCTATTGTAATTAATTCTGGCCAGGAAGTTAATCAGGCATTCATTTTTATTGGTTCACTACATAATTAATATGCTCTTGTTTGTTATGGTGAAAAAAACATAAAACACCATGCCTGATTTGGACAGGTCTGTCCTTTCAGGGTCTTAAACCAATAGAGATTTTATGTTTCATTTGAAAATCAGGGGGAAAAATAGTTTTGAAAAGTTTATGAAAGGAAGGGAGACAAATTAAAAAAAAGGCACTTCAGATTTCAAGTATTGGACTGAGAAGAAAGAATTTAAGGTATACACCCCCCACTCACACACAGACATTACATGATGAAAGGAGAGAACAGTGATACTGGAGTGTAGATGAGGATGAATCTATTATAATTGAAATATCTAAAAACATTCCCATTCAAAGAGATAATTAGGGCTAAAATATAAAAGTGGGGTGGCAGGGGGGTAAAAATACTATAATGGATCCTAATGGTTTTTAATGTTTAAAAGATGCCAACAAAGTGATGTTGAAAGGTGAATTACCCATTTATCCTGCTATTAAACTCATAAGTGGGCTTCACTAAGGAATACTGCTGAATATATCTACAAGTTTTCAAATGAAATCAAAGCAAATTAATTCTCACAGGGTGGCAATTTTTCTTTGCATTTATTTTCCTCAGCATAACACACTTCCCATCAAACACTCTGGAGGAATGCCAACTGAGGGCTGTGATGTATTCTCACATCACAAGATGGTTAAATGCATGTAGACAGATATAAGTTCACACAGATCATATATTTATTTCACTAATGATGTGTCAACCCCTCTTCCTATTGTAATGAATGGCTAAGTGGTTACCTAAGCAACAGACTAAAGATTTTTTTCAGTAAGGGTGTGACTACCTTGTCCATTTTATAAAAATCTGGAAGCAAATATATTACCCCAGGCACACTATAATTCTAATAAAAGATCAATTAACAAGTGATCATCTGCTTTACCTGGTTCTTATTGCCTCATTAAGATTTTGACAAATGCTTGGGGAATGCAACATCCTTTTTCATTTGTTACTATTATAAAAGTAGTCAATTAACTTTTAAATCACTCATTAGAAGTAATTTAATGTTATCATTCAGGGATTGAATTGTAGATGCTAGTATTTTCAATGTATTAATCAAGGTATACATGTAATCCTAGAAGTTTCTACTTAGTAAAGATTCAAGCTGCATACAACTTCACCAAAAACAATGTACATGTGAATTATAATTGTCTTAAAATAGTCTTTACCAGATCAATTATTAGGGAGTATATGTTTAGCTACTATGCATTATGGTACCAAAAAAGTTAAGCCATTATTTAACCTTCAAATAATTTGATTAACAACAAATAGGAATGACAATCTAACAACCCTAAGGGAAAGGAAAGGTTTTAAAAATATCATGTGATTAAGGGGCCTTTGAAGGTAATTTTAAGTAACAGAACTAACATATACTGAGATTTCAAAATTACAACTACAATGGATAGTTGAAAGACAAAGCAGTCCATAAGGAATGGGATAAACAAAACAAATAAATTAGTCCCAGGCTATCAAGTCCTAAATTCAACCAGATTCTCACTATTTTTGTGTCATTCTAAATTGCTCTTAATCCGGAGAGACATTATATCATTCATCCCAGTTTGGTTGTGTTTATTGCCTACCAGGATAGAATTTTAAATAATACGGTACTATTCCTTGGTCTAGTTAATAGTCCATTCAAAATTCAAATAGTGGCATATTGTACCTACAAAATAAATTCACATCATGTCAAACGGCATAACACTATTAAAAAAAAAAAACCCTTTAGCTTGAGAGAACATTGTATCTCTATTCTTAGTATTAGAATGTTTGCTATTTAGAATGTTAAGTAAAATGTGGTACTGAATTATTTCCAAGAAATCATGTTAATTCCCGTCTAGCTTAAGCTCAAATTAATACCGTAAGTCTTTTAGGCAACACCAGTCAAAAACAGATATCGAGTATACTTTAAGACATTAGTTTTATTTTTGCAGCCACTGTTCAAATGTATTAGACTACTAGACAAGAAAAACGAAGTAAGAGTTTGTAAAATTTGTGGGCTAGAGAGTACAGTTTTGTATAATTACCCATCTAACAATGACAACATAATATGTAAATCTCAGATGAAAATTACTTTTTTAGTTACAGATGCCAAGCCCCAGTGGAAATATTCCCTTGTGTAGCAGTACATTTTTGAGGGATTTAAGTGCAAAATCAAACTTAGAAATGGCTGTAGGTGTTCTTTTGCTTGATATTATGGTGTTGAATATCAAGACTATTAAAATGATGGAGTAAAATCTTAAAAAAAAAAAAAGAATAAGGAAATTAATGTAATTAGCCGTACTATTTTGAGTAATTCATGAAATGAAATTCTTTCATACTGAATTGGAGAAATGTAAGGGTTTGAGAGAATATTTTTCTCGTTATATTTGCTGTCAGATTTTACACGTTGACTGACACCCTGGTTAAAAGTACACTTAAAATTTGAGGCCAGGCGTGGTGGCTCACACCTGTAATCATAGCATTTTGGGAGGCACAGGTGGGAGAATCTCTTGAGCTCAGAGTTCAATATCAGCCTGAGCAAGAGTGAGACCCTGTCACTATTAAAAAATAGAAAAATTGTAGTGATGCCAGGAGTCGCAGCTACTAGGGTGCGAAGGCAGAAAGATAGCTTGAATCCAGGAGTTTAAGGTTGCTGTGAGCTAGGCCAATGCCATGGCACTGTAGCCTGGGGCAACAGAGGCCCCTGAGCTTGTCCTCAAGGATGTTTTAAGTAGCAGTTTAACCACGGTTGCTGTCAATGTGTAAAATCTGACTGCAAATACAGTGAGAAAAATGTTCTCTAAAAAAATAAAAACAAAACAAATTCTTTGAAAAGTGCCTGTGTTGCATCCTGAATAGTATCTATTAGATTTTTATGAGAATATTTAAAAATGTATTATTTTCACGACTTTGTATGTGAAAAATACCTTCCTTTACAATAAATAATCATATCATAAACAAAAATGTATGTAACAAATACTTTAGTAATGATATTATCAAATCTTTAGGAGTGAAGTTATTCTGTTATTACTTGCTAGACTCTGAAAGACACGTTTTAGAATAAAGCATTTCCTGTTTAATCTACTCCCTTTTGTTATAAAGAAGGTTACCTTGGATATCTGATGCTCAGAAGTTGTATCTATCTTGTTGGCTACATTAAATAAAAGATAAATTTAATCATCATGAAGAGACTTGATAATGAATTTGTAAATACATGGAAGAACAAAAAATAACCTAATTCCACGCTCAAACTCAAAGGATGGAGCTGCAATAGCAAAGTTTCATGGATTCCTTCAATCATGAAATATCCTCGTCTCATCCAGGAGGGCGCAAAGAATTCCATTATATTATATGCACATCTTAAACTTTTCCATTTTCAAAGTAGGTTTAGAAAGAACAAAGGACTTAGAACTGTTCAATGACATTATGCTAGAGGAAGTACGGTACTTGGGGTTCCATTTTGTTATCTCAAAGGGAATTTTTTTTTTTAGCTGTCAGTGCTTTTTAGCCTGTAGACAGTGTATGAACAGGGAGAATTCTGTTTGCTCTTTTAAAAATAGTCCAAAACATTTCAGTCTTTGTGAAAATTTCTTGGAGCTTAAATAGGAAATGAATTCAAAGTCAAATTCTCTATTAAGCCATCCATGTTACTTGTTCCTTATTCCACTGAGAACAGTGTATCATAGATCTACTGAGGCTAAAATAAGCTCAATGTAAAAACGGGAATAAACGATACAAAAGTCTTTGATATTATCTGAAAGTCAAATAGATCCTGAAGTTTATACAAGGACACATCTAGAGTTTTTTTTTTTTTTTTTTTTTTTTTTTTAAGGTTAAAAAATTTGTTATAGTTGCCTACTTTAGTGGTCAGGTCTTATTATAAATCACCTTAAAGGAAAAAATGAACAACCAGAATAAGTATACAGCTATATACAAACAGTTATATAAGCATATATATAAATTTCCTATAAGATAAATTTATCTATCTACCTACCTACCTATGTAGTGTGTGTTTGTGTGTATATGTAAAAATTTGGGAACACAGGGAAAATATAAACAAATTAAAAAATCTCTGGTAGTCATTTATGAAATAGTTCATTGAACTACACAATATTTTAATTGTTGGGATAAAATTGGTGAGGAAATAGAACTATTGGATCTGCAGAGTTGACTTTCAGTGACAAAAAAAATGTGATTTAGATACTTCTAATGGAGTGAAGGCTCAATTTTAATTTAGTTTGGTCTAATATCTTGGACACTTTTCGAGACACTGGCTTTTAAATATTGAGAGATTTATATCAGATATAGAGAAAATAAAACTAAAATAAATAGATCAATTTGATGAAGATTTAATACTTTATTTCTGATCACACTACATATCATTCCAGTCATTATTCAATAGAGGCACCATTATAGTTTGTATCACCCACGTCTTAACAGTACAAACATCCTTCTGCAAAAGGAAAGCAGATTAGTATATTTCCCACAAGCTATACGACACAAGAAATTTCAGGGCATAATACTTTTTCAGGTCCTGGATGAAGACCATAATGTTTATTCCTAAATAAAGACTATTAACATATTAACTCATATAGAAATGAAGTTTCAGATACAGGAGAATATTCATTATCTGAAAGGAAATGACAGTATTCTCAATAATTAATTCTTATTATGTAAACCTTTAATCTTTTCTCTTAGAAAAGTAGCATTAAAATATTTTAACGGTATTATTTATGTATTATCAGAATTTTGCTGACCATTTTCTCGTTCTTTCTCCCGTCTCTCACTCACTCCCACATTCACATAGGACAAGAAGAGTTCACGTTTTGTTTTGATGTTTTCAAGAACAAGTTTTTTTTTTATTTATCCTTTTAAATTTTTAAGATAGTTAAACTTTATTATTTTTGATTCATCACTCTTTATCACATACTATACAAACATTCAAAAATTACTTATTACATTTAAGTAATTTATAAAGTATAATTTAAAAAAGAACACTTGCCAATTGGTACCCAACTCAAGAATGAGAACATTATTGTGAATTTTCATTTACCTATTTATTTGTTCCTTGTTCTGGCCTCTTGATTTTCTCACCCTCAAGCAACTCCATTGTTCAAATTTTCAAGATAATTCCAACTGTTTTGGAAATTGGTTGAACCAATTTACATTAAAACAAAATAAAAAGTTTCACTTTTTTCACTGCCTTATCAACTCTTGTTTTCAGATTTTTATTTTTTTCCCAACATAATGAATAGGGAAAAGGCATCTATCTATAGTATTGATTTGCATTTTCCTGATGACTAACAAGATTACACATATTCATCTTGCCCATGTGCCTTTTCAGTTCTGTGTACATGTTGTATTAGTTTTCTATTTCTGTATACCAATTTGCCACAAACTTAGTAGTTTAAAACAAAACACAATTATCTCAGAGTTTCTTGGAGTCAGGAATCTAGATGTGTTTTAACTGATCCTGCTTTGAGTCTCACCAGGTTACAATTGAGTTGATGGCCGGGCTGAGTTCTCACCTGAACACTCAACTGGGGAAGAACACATTTCTAAGCCTCTTCATTTTGTAATTAGACTTCTTGATTACTGTCATCTGGAAGTCACTCTTAGTTTCCATATAGGTTATCTCCAGCTCCTAGAGGCCCCCAATGGTTCTTTGCCATGAAGACTTTCTCAAAATGGTAATTTACCACACAAGCAAGAAATGTTTCTAGCACAAGTGTGCTAGCAAAGTCTTATGTAATGTAACATAATACTGAGACTGACATCCCATCATTGTTGCCATATTCTAATAGCTCAAACCATGTCACTGGTCCTGCCCACACTCAAGAGGAAGGGATTACACAAATACATGAATACCAGGAGGCAGGGATCATGGCAGGGGCCACCCTAGCATCTGTCTGCCTTAATATATATATATTATTTATATATATATATTATATATATTAATATATATATATTTTTTTTTTTTTTTGAGACAGAGTCTCACTACATCACCCTCAGTAGAGTGCCATGGTGTCACAGTTCACAGCAACCTCAGACTCTTGGGCTTAAGCAATTCTCTTGCCTCACCCTTTCAAGTAGCTGGGACTACAGGCCCCTGCTGCAACACCTGGCTATTTTTTTGTTGTAGTTGTCATTGTTGTTTAGTATGCCCGACCTGGGTTCGAACCCACCAGCTTCAGGGTATGTGGCCAGCTCCCTAACCACTGAGCTATGAGTGCCTAGCAATTTGACATTTTTCTTAACAATTTATGCACTTTGTATGTTACCTTATCAGCTATTTGCGGTTGCATATATTTTCTCCTAGTATATGATGTTTCTTTTCACTTCTTTATAAGAAACGTTCTCAATTTTAATGGAATCACATTTATTGATTGTGTATGGTGATTATTTTTTATGATGTATTTTTCAAAAAGTCTCTTAATTCTTTCTAAAAAGTTTAAAGTTTTACACTTTCATTTTAGTTGAATTGATATGCTTCTGGGCTTTATAATCTGTTTAATTTGTTAATTTAGCTATCCATTGGACTTTTCTTTTTTTTTAAGAGACAGAGTCTCACTTTGTCTCCCTCAGTAGAAGGCTATGGCATCACAGCTCACAGCAACCTCTGTCTATTGGACTCAATGCTATACTGTATTAGTCTCATAAGAAGCCTTGATATCAGATAAGCCAGCACCTTTCTTCGAGTTCAAGAGTGACTAGAATATTGTTAGCATTTTTCTCCTTAACATACATCTTAGAATTATCATCTTGTGAATCTTAGAATATCCACGAAAACTTTTTTGATATTTTAATTGGGTTGCATTAAAGCTATAGGTAAAAATTGGAAAGATATAAAAATTCCATATTATTAAGTCTCTCTATTCACATGACTAACATTTCACTCACTTAAGCCTCTTTTAATGTTTTTTAATATAATTTTAAAATTTGTATTTGGTTTTGCTCATGTTTTTTAGTTTTTATTTCAAGCTCCTTCAATTTTTTTTCTTTTTGCTATCATGAACTAATTTTGTGTCCCTATTTTTTGTTGTTGATGGTGAGTAGAAATGTGTCTTGTCATAAATTTCAGCATAGCATTAGACAGAAAGGTAGATGCTTGGCAACTTGTCTTTTTCCTGGTAATTCAGTGAATGCTAGTAGCATTTCTCTCATTAATAATGCCTCTTTCTTTCACATCCTATTTTTTCCCTTCTTGATGAGAGTGAAAAAGGTAGGTGTGCCCTCAAGAGGTGAAGGTAGTTGTTGGTACAGTGGTATAAAATGGACCTCCACAGCTCAGTCCTAGGAGGTAGATGTGCCCACAGGAGGGAAGCCTGACATTTTGTTTCATAGCCCAGTAGAAGTGAGCAAAACATCTTCATAAAAGGAAGATCCCTGCAAGGCATTGAAATTCACGTGGAGTTGAAGAAGGTCTTTGCGTAGGAGGGCAGCCAGGCGTGGGTGATTGTCATCCAACTTCAAAGTTCTCCAACAAAAATGGAAAAGGAAATATTTAGAACAGCAATGAAGATCCCTTCTAGATAGGCATATGAAATTAAAACTCCCTCCTCCTCGCTTCCCTTAGGCAACTAGAGTTTTAATGTTTCAAATTAAGAGTCCAGCAAACTTTAACTTTCCCTTTTTCCTTCATCATGGACACATTTGAACAGGGAGTCACATAGTCATGGAGCTAACTTATTTACCTCATTTCTGAACACAGGTCTCCCTTGCCCTATTAAGTGTGAGCAAGCAGACAAACCCAGACATATGAACAGAACCAATCTGAGAAACAAAACAAATGCTTCCCTATGGAATATTTTATTTTACTTCAAGAAACAGAAGAAAACTTTGAAAGATGTGTAACATATTCTCAGTGACTTTAGAGGCCTTGTCATATTCTGGCAATCAAAGAAATCAAATTAAAACCATGTCTTTGCCTTTCAAATTGTTAAATAATTTTAAATGCTATTATCAGAAGAAGAGAAACAGAAACTCTTAGGTAATGTTCATTGAACACTAAATTGATAAGTTAACTCCGAAAGGAAAATTAAAGTATCTTGTTACATACACAATAATCAGATTTTTTGATTCAATAAAATTATGCTACTAGGAATTTATTATTATAAAAGGATCATTGAGAAATACTAATATATGTAAAAAGGGTTTATTGCTTATTAATTAAAATAAAAAAATAATCTAAATGGTTAACAGTAGAGAATCAGTAAATACAAATGGGGTCTTTAAAAATTTCATGGAAAATGTGTATTATGAAAAAATTATGCATAGATTTTTAAAAAATGTGCATCAAACTAGACTCATACTAACTTGCTATAACATTTCTAAATAGATTGTGGTTTGAGGCACTAAGAATAACTCATTGGTTTGAACATGCCCCATTAGACCAACATGAATTCTGTTAAAATTGAAGCAAGAACAAACATCAAAGTTACAATAATGCTAGTAGCATTCTTGGGTGGAAAAATGATGAAATCATTGACACTTTATAAAAGGTTTGTGGGGACAATACCCTAAAGAAATTGGCAGTTTACAAATGAATAACTTGGGTGAGAAATCACCAGGCATCCATCTTACAGTCCTGTTTTTAGTCCTTCCAACTTTTTGCTTCCTAACCTTAAAAAATCTTTAAAGGGCATCTATTTTTCTTCAGTTAATTATGTAAAAAAACAACAACTGTATTTATATAGTCAAATTTCCCAGGCCCACAGTTCTTTGGGGATAGACTAAATGACTGGTATCATCACTTAACAAAAGTATCTTGAACTTGATGGAGCTCACATTGAAAAATAAACTTTTAAAAAATTGTTATCATTTAATTCTGTTCTTCCACAAACTTTTATGTGATAATATTGGTATTCCACATAGACAATTTTCATTTGACTAAAACATAAAGCACTTAGTTCATAAGTTTCCATTTCAATTCAGGTGCTAAGTAAAAATATATATATATTAAAACTAAAATAAATAGTAACTCTGTTATTGATGTCTTTTATTATTTCAACTAGGTTGAATTAAGGTTTTCTATCTCCTTATCCTCTGTTTTTCTCTTCCCAGAAGATCTAAGTTCCCAGAGGCATCTTAATGTCTCTGAATCAGAAGATAAAGCATATCAACTCTAATACAGTAAATATCAGAACTACTGCATCCACTGTATCTACTCCGATGTCCAGAATTCCATCATGGCTCTGACCTCAAAAGAGTCAAAACTGTAGAGACAATGCTCTCTGACTCTTCCTACTCATAATCTCTGTCCTCCATTTGCTGGTCCTCTTAGCATGTTTCAATTTCTTTCTTGCCTGAGACTCACAGATCCTCAACTGTTTTCCCTGTACCATTCTGCAGTGTTTGAGACTTTCTATTTAGATATGTTTGTTGCCATGGCTCATATTGCACTTAGATATTGGGTTGTATGTGAAAATGTTCATGGTCTCTGCAATTCAACCTTAGGAAGTTCTTTTGCCTGGAGTTCTACAGTGCTCATATCCAGAGTTGTAAGGCTAGAAGGAGATAATAACTACATTTTATCTACATTGCAATGCTTTCTAATATCCCATCCTCTGCCAATTGCTTGTACTTACATCATTTTAGAAGGGAAGAACTCTTAAGCAAATTAAGAATTACTTTTCAGTTCATGCTATAAACTTTCACTTTAAAATTCCTGGCTTTCAAGTGAGAGTTTATATTATTTTATTTCTTAAGACCTAGAAATCTTAGTCTGTCTCACCAAAGCATGGTACTTGCAAATAAAAGCTTTGTCCTCAGGATTTCATACATTTCAAAATAATTGCACTTCAGTTAGCATAGTGTTTTTTAGGTTATATATAACCTCACATTCAGAGCAGAAAATGTTTAATGTTAACGCTACTGCCTGAATGGTGATGGGGGATAATGGGATAAGAGAGGATTTGGGTAAACAATCTTCAACTATTTCATTCTTGCAAACACACAAAAATGCGAATAAAAGAAAATATGCTAAAAATATTTAAAGTGGTTATTTGTATTTTTCTTTATAGGTTTTCTATAAGGAAATTTCTATGATGATGTCTTTTTGGTGATCTGATATAATTATTAGCAAAAATACTTACGTTACTTATTTGTATAACCATTCTGGAGATATCTTTCCTTACTCTTATTGATACTGTTATTGTTAAAACCTGGTTCTTTTTTGTATGGCCATTTCTCACTTGAATCCATGTTCTTCTGGTTCAAGAATAGGTTATAGGATCCATAATACCTAATTGTCTTTGGATCTAGATTACATTTTACCTGAAACTTAGTTCCCAGAGAATATTCTGTAAGCCCTCTACTTTTCCTCTGTCATAGCCTTATTTATTTATTGTTAGAATCAAATAGAACACCTAACATTCCTGTAATTCTTAACATTTGATGGCTAAGCAACCAAGATCCACCATGAAAAGAAAATAGAGGCTGTTAAAATCCATATTCCCTAGGTCAACAGAGCTCAGACATAAAAACATTCAGGAGGAAATTCAATACCACTATCTTTGAAGTATGTTTTTGTTTCTTTTAAAATAGTCTATTTCTTCAGGTCCCCGGAGTCTCTTGGACAATACCCAAGAGAGAATTTTTAAGTAACCAATGTGTTTCTTATTTATTGACTGCTGTTGGAATTTTCCTTTTTAAATTCAAGATAGCTAACAACAACTTTCTTCAAGACAACAGGGAATTTGCTTTATTTGAAAGGAGAATATCGAATTTTTATTGTATGATTTTGATGGAAAAGCCAAAGTAAGGAAACTCTAATACATACTGAAAATAGCATGTTTGGATCTGGTATATTGCAATAGAATGATGTCTATTCCTATCCATGTTAGCTGCCTTATCTCTTCCTCTCTAAAATAAGGTAGTTTGAGAAAATCATTTAAGTAAACTAAAATATTTTCAAATTATTGGATGGAACTTGTGCTATAAAATGTTAAGTGGGACATAATAGGTAGAACAGTGTGCAAACGTTTATCCCTCTGTCACACTACAAGTATATGTTATTTGCCAAAGAATTTTCTGAAAGATATTAACGTTGTTTCATTCCTTTTTCTTTAAAACTTCTATTGTTATAGAGGCTTTGGCAAATAAAAAGAAAAGATTTTCTAGAGATGCCAGTGATATATTTCAGATGAGGTTATTCCAACTCTCTCATTAAAATTTAGTGAAAGCTGGAACTAGAGAAGCGTCACGATGTTTGGGTTCATTGGACAAAAGCTGATTTTTGGTCACTGCCAAGACTGTTTATGTTACACAGACCCCTATTCTTCCTCCTTTTAAAAAATGAACAATGAAGCTCTTTATTTCCCCCCCATTCCATGTTTTACAGCTGAGTCACATTTTTTATTTAGAAGGCACCTGCCTCCCCCTTCACACATCTCTGAAAGCAAAAATCAGAAAATAAGTACAATTTTAAATTCAATCAGCACACATGCCATGTGATGCCATAGATTCTTTTTCGGCCACTGTTTTTGCCTACCTCCCCCATGTGGGGCAAAAGATATTTCTTCCCTTCAAGAGCTGAACATGTGCACAGCATGGCTAAAATTCAATTTAAGTATTCCAGTTGTAGGATTATTGGCAATAGTTGTGGTCCTGGTGATTGACTTTAACCCCCTCAGAGACTCTTATATGTTTGCAAGAATGCTCAGCTCCAGATTTAAGACACCAACGTGATTTACAGAAGATAATTTTACACAATTGCAAACACATAAAATTTCTGCCTGGCTCTTGGAAATGAATGAGTACTGTGAATTGCATAGGAAAACATAATTTTATAGAGATTTTTGGAGAGAACAGGACAGGAAAGGATTCTTGGCAAATATAACAGTCATTTCCAAAAGGGGAGAAAGAAGATGATTGTTTAGGTGTATGGCTACTTCTAAATCAGAGCTGATTTTCTGAGGTTTTATTATTATTATTATTATTACTCTTAGCATACTCAAATGTATAGCATAGTAGTCATGATCTAAATTGGGTTTTTAAAGAAGATACAGACTTGGAGACCTATCGTTGCTACATAAACTGACATCTTATTTTCTATTCAAAATCAGAAGGCGAGATTTCCTCACTAACAAAGTACCTGATTAGAGAAATACTACAAAGTGGGTAGAGATGACAACTCCTTATGTTCTTTTCCACATATGGGAGACTCTAATTACTATGAAAACACTATTTCCCGTTTTTCATAGAGAAGTCTTAGAAAAACTTGATCCTGTCTCTACCTCAATCTCTAAAACATTCCTGCACCTGCCTGTGTGTTCCCAGATACTTC
This sequence comes from Loris lydekkerianus, assembly GCA_963574355.1. NCBI lineage: Eukaryota > Metazoa > Chordata > Mammalia > Primates > Lorisidae > Loris > Loris lydekkerianus. The sequence goes on from CAUYPK010119141.1 coordinate 70,043, forward strand.
TGAAGTTAGTTCACAGAGCAGCTCGATAGAATGCAACTGGAGATTTAAAAAAATCATGCCTCTTTTAGGGACCCAGCTGGGTCATGATTTAAATTTAAAGGAATATCAAATCAAATACTGACTGTGAAACTTCACCACCTTCTTTTTTGATTTCTAATGCACATTGTCAATCTCAAAAGTTGTTTAGCTGAGTTGACGAACTATAAAAGGGGAAAAATTTCACCGGGTTATATTTAGAGAAAAAGTTAAGATCCTCTAGTACATAGACAGTCATCATTTTGCCACCCACCCACAATACATGTAGAATTACTTCCCAACTGTATGTTTGTGTATTTTTTTCTCATATTTTTCAAAATAGTACCAGACAGTAAATTTTGGAGGAAAACAGGAAATAATTGGTTTAGAACATCAAACTTTAGAAGATTATGAGAAGGAGGAATAAGCAGGGCCTAATTTCTCTATTATTCAGCTCTATGATTCATTTTATCAGCAGCCAGCTAAACCAATTTGAATAATTACAGAGCAACTATTGTTACCCCAAATTTTATATTGTACATAGCAGAGGCAAAGAATTAAACCACTTCTTCTTCTCATAAATTTGTAGTTTGAATAACTGAAAAAGAAAAATGAGGATGAGAAGGGTATTAATATCAACATACACTTCAACAACTTAGTTTAAATAACATAGCTTACACATAGTGTGTTTTTTTTTTGTTTTTTGAGACAGAGTCTCACTGTGTTGCCCTTGGTAGAGTTCTGTGACATCACAGCTCACAGCAACCTCAGACTCTTGGGCTTAAGAGCGTCTCTTGTCTCAGCCGCCCATGTAGCTGGGACTACAGGAGCCCACCATAACGCCCAGCCATTTTTTTGTTGCAATTGTCATTGTTGATTTAGCTGGCCCAGGCTGGGTTCGAACCTGCTGGCCCTGGTGTATGTGGCCGATGCCCTACCCACTGAGCTACGGGTGCCGTCTATGTGCTAAAATTTTTAAACATTATTTTTATATAATGTAGGTTCAATACCATCCTCTTAAATATTAAATCATGGCAGTAATAAATGATATATACTTGAAGAACGGGTGCCAGAGAAAGGAAGAGATCAGTCTATTCTTCATCACATGATAGATAGATAGATAGATAGATAGATAGATAGATAGATAGATAGATAGATAGATAGATAGATGGCTAGGCTCTGAAAAAAGGCTAGGATTTTTTATTTTAAATAGGCAATACTCAAGCATTGTGCTGCAAAGTATAGAAAGGAAAACGCAGGTATTAAAGATATTAAATTCCAAACTATAGATGTCCAACTCAAAATTTTAAAAAGACAACAAGCGAAGTAAAAGTGACAGTCTGCAACATCACTGCTGAGCTGGGAAGCTAAGAGATGGCCAAGACTGATCTCAAAACAGTGCAGGATGTTACATCAGTGGTGCAGACCCTCCTACTACAGATGCAAGATAAATTTCCTTCCGTGCCTGACCAGATCATTGGAAGAATTGATGACATAAGAAGTTGCATGGATGTTCTGGAGAAAAACATCGCAGACCTCATGACACAGGCTGGAATGGAAGAACTGAAAGTGAAAACAGGATACCTGCCACAAAAAAAGGCTGGATATGGCTAATAATCTACACTGAAATCTGGAACACGACTATTCTAAGGCAAGAAAAGACTGAATTACTTTTTGCAGCTAACTACTATCCATAAGCAGGTTTTACATTATAAAATGTGCATTCTTATCACATGCTATATGGTTAATTTATAGAGTGATTTACTCCCCAGAGTCTTGAACATTGTATTTTCACATTTTGAACCTTGGTCAGTTATGCTATTAATTATTAAATACTAAAATAATTAAATACTAAATTTAGTTTAAATACTAAACTTTGGTGGTTCCCTTGTGAAAAAAAATTTAAAAAGAAAGGAGAGATCTTGAAATTTGATTCTTAATATTACTTTCTCAGAGTTTTAATATTTACAACTATGATTTTTACTAACCATAACATTTGCCCAGGATTAAAGCTATCCCTAGATTAAGTAAGGATGTGTTTATTATATATAGTTTCTCATTGCTATTGTCAGTTAAGCAATTTTTTAAATTGTAATTTGTTTACATACCCAGTTTCTGTTTATCACACTTTGAACATTTAGCACTTTCAACTCTTTATAACCTTCTTATCTTGCTCTTATGAACCAATTTTCCAAAAATTTCATTATTTGTGTCAATTTTATTGACACCATAGTATAATACATAAAAAATCTGATCAGAGTTCATGTAGACAATAGAATTTGCTCATATATACCAAAGGCATAGAATAAGCAATGTTGCTTATCAACAGTTGATAATCTCTTTTTATACAAAATAATATTAAAAAAGACTTGATGTCTATTAAAATCATTACATCAGAGCAAATACCAGTCTAATCAGAGTCGTGTACCAGGATGAGTAGAAGCTAAATATGTCTGAAGATGAATATTAAATGTTATATGCATTTATATTATCTATACACATATACAATTCTATACACACATGCACACATTCACATACATTTTGACAAATTATAGAATGCTTCTTGCAGTATCATGTAACTCTGACCCTAATATTTTTATAAAGTGCACATTACAAATGAGAATCCATTTTAGAAGAAAATTACATTATTAAAGCATCCATCAATGTGTTTCTAAAGCTGTGCGATAACCGTCAGCGAGAAAACACTGTTCTGTGTACACATAGAGGATGCTTACATCATTCTTAAGACTTCACATATTTGGAAAATGATTAATTGAATTGATACAGTTAATATAAAATGAGAACATTTTAAATATTTGTCAGATATTTTTAATCAGGTTTTATTATAAATATAAGAAATTAGATTTATAAGAATGTGCCATTATTACCATCTATACACATTTTGTTTTATAATTTAAAATTAATTCAAAGCCATAATTTATTCCTTGAAATTTCATGAGATACTTATGCTGCATCTTTATGCTCTGTCAGTAATAAACCCTTAATCTTACTAATCAGGAACATTTAAAACAAAATATTGAAATACAATAATTTCTCATAATCTAGAATTTAAAATTTTAAATATGAAACTTATAACTTACTACCAAGTCTCTTCTAAATGGCCAAACAGTAATAGATCAGATTCTACCCAAGGGTTTTTCTTCATAATTATATGCTGCACAGGCAAATTTGTCACTAAACATTGCTGCAGAAGCACCTTCAGTGTTTTAGAATTATGGCTTCATCCTATGCATACAATCTTTTCAAGTACTATAATTGTGTGAAAGAAGATTTTGCTCTCGAAAAAGTGGCTTTATTGCCTTGGCCAGGTTGCAATTGATTAAAACGAAGCTGTAATTGAGTGCATTTGTTAAAATTTTATACTTAAAATAATTGAGATAAGGCCCTGTAAGCAGTGGGCCATATCAACTATGTCACAATATTAACGGAATGGGGCTCATGTCACGGTTGCCTATGGATAATTTGTGCAATTGTCTGTGAAATGCTGCTAGACAATGTCTGTGAGTGACTGTTTTTGTCTTTTCATTCAAATAAGCTTCATAATAGGCTATTAAACTTGTTTTCGGGAGATACACATCAATAATTTATACAGCATTGCAGTCAAAACTCACCCATTACTTGTTTTTAGCAATGCATCTTTCAAGAAATTTAATTATTGAGTAAATTCACAGAATGAGATTAACTAAATATAGAAAATTCCATAAATCTCTGCCCCAGAAGTGTTGAAGTACATTTAATAATGGGAGGGAGAGTTAAAATATTGAAAGCTAACAAAAGAAAGCAAAAGTTACAGTACATGTAGTAATAAAAAAATAAAAAATAAACCAAAAAAAACCATCTTTTTTAAAAAAAATGTTTCTAAGGTATTTCAAATTTGATATAATTGGATTTTTACCATGTTCTGATCCTCAGTGCTGATATTGTAAAATCTCACATTTCTTTTCTCCCCCACTGAGATCTTCTCTGTCATGTTTTTAGTCAGAGGTAATTTTATGTTGCGGTTATAAAACCTCTTAAAATAGGTTTTTATTATTTATGATCTACAGATCTGTATCAGAGGCATTGTTGAGTTTGGCACACTGACACCTCACATAAGGATGGCTCAGATTACATGAGATTATCAATGCTTTCCAAAGAGCTGGCTTCACATCATTGCCAAGGCATCCACAGTAAATATTTCACTATCGACCAAACTGTGATTAAAGAGATTGCTATTATTGAACAGAGTAGTCAGCTGCCTCAAAGTTTGAATTTTCCCCCAAATAATGAGGTGACCTGATTGCCTTTGACGAACCTCACTTTTTAGGAATGGTCTTTGGGTCGTCAGTGAACAAAGACACCTTTTTGAGAGAGATGGACGAATTGTCTTTTTTTTTTTTTTTTTTCACTATGGCAATTTCCGTTTTGACAGAGAGAATGTTTTGAAGCTAATTGATAGTCTGGGAAAGCTCTGTAAATATTGTCTGATCAGTTAGCCCAGAGTTATGCCTTCCAAGATGTTACATCAGACAGATTTCCTGAATTACCTACAGAGAACAGAAGTCACCCAACAGAACCATGGGAGGGTAGAGGCTAGAGACATGACAATACCTCCGAGGCAGTTAGAGAGGGCGGCTTTCATCTTACCACAGCATAGCGTGCTTGTGTAAAATTTTAAAGCTGTGTGAGGTGTGGCAATTTCAGTTCAGAGAGTTTTAAAGTGAACTTTGTTTTTCCACATGAGAGATTGTTAATGTGAATTTTGCTCTCTAATAAAATGACATCTCAAAATAAAATTTGGTAAACACATGTATGTTTGGGGAAATGTCCTCAGGCATTAATATAATTTAGCCTTGAACACATACATCAGATAATTTATATGGCTTGTAAATATTTTTTAAAAACTACCAATACATTTTAATTATACCAGTGTTAAACCCTATGTGATTTTTTTATAGTCTTACAGACTCAATAATTTCAATCTACTGAGCTCTGCTTATGACTTCCTGTTATTAATGAGAAAAAATAATTCTCTTTTTTTTTCCACTTCATGGGGAAAAATAGTCCTTTTTGAGGGGTTGGGGGTAAAACTATACTTTTTGCTACATTTCTTGTTATTTTGTTAACAAATATAATTTTTGTTATTTTGCTTCAAAAGATAATTCAGTAAACAGGCATTTGGTGTCCTAATGTAACTGTTTACATGATCATTTGAAGAAATTATACTAGTTAAATGTCATGTTAAAAAGTGTGGAAGAAATTCAGATTAAAATTAGCCTTTAAATAACCTTGTGTACTCTCAAAGGAAGCAATTACCACTCTGAAAACACTTTTGGTGACTGCTGGAGTGAACACAATCTTGATCAGTTTGTTGACAGACTCTGATTCATTACAAACTAACCTTCCTGAGAAAGTCCTCACAAGATTCTCTGGTGAACCGCTTGTGCTCAGAAGCTGTTTGGGTTTCTTATGCAGATAGTTACCCAGCATGTGACCCTAAAACAAATTGCCCCTTCTTCCAGAAGGGAAACTGCCCTGAAATAGATTGCCCATTTATTCCCCCACTCTCAAAACTATGCACTTGGATTGAAAATTCCAGGGCATGACTTTTCCTGGAGCTGTCCTCTATCTTAATTTTAGCTGTCCAGAAAAAGACAGGACATCCAAGGTTTCCCATCCCCTCCTTTTCAGTCCCACAGAAACTGCTGTCATTGTGTTACTTTCTGCTGGCCAGGCAGGTATGAGGCTTCCACTGAGGTGGATGTTAAAACAGCCACATGGGTCAGCAGGCAGATGGAGAAAAGGACTGGGGAAGCAAAACAGTGCGTGATTTTTAAAAAGACAGCATATCACGGGGTCACCTATGTGCTGCTGGTTATTAGATAGGAGTTAAAAGCTGGAGGTCTTTGTAAATTATTTTGGCTAATTTAGTGCTTCCAGATTACTTACTAGGGTGCTCCGACATATTATTTAAACATCTAAACTAAAACTTCCCTTTAAGACCTGGCAAAGGTACATTTAATAATAAGCCAATCAATCTCATTTTTATAAGAATAATTTATCAGAATTCTGAGTTCCTTGCTGAATCATTTCAGTGAATCTAACAGAAATGAGGAAGTGAGGAAGAAATACAGGAAGTGAGAAAGTCAGAAGCACAAGGAAATACTGGAAAATAGTCACATATTCTACTCAGTAAATGTGGTCTAACAACTCTGAAGGAATAGTAATCCTGAGAGGATCCAGAAAATACAACTGTCCCTGACAGTGGTTGGATGGATGGTTAGACCACCAACACTGCAGAAGAGTATAACTTATGCTATTTTTCAATACCAGAATTAGAAATCCAATTTCTAGTACCTGACCCTTTTCCAAACACTAAGATCTCCATCTGAAAGATGTCACAGTTTTAGGGACATAACTATTTAACATTGATGGCTGTAATTCTTTATGAGCAAGGCTCTCCCTTCATTCTCTGCAGTTTGTGCAACAGGCAGATTCAATAATATTTTGGGGGGGTTGGGTGACTCTGGGCTATTTTTATGAGTAGAAGGTGAAGCAATCAAAAAAACATTCCGTGTCTAAAGCCCAAGAGAGCTAACATCTAAAGTGACTCAAATTGTCACATTTTCACTACTTCAAGGCAAGGATTTGAAAAACTATCACGCCAAAAATTCTCAGGAGGTAGCACTTATAGCATAAGAGTCACATATGGTTCCTCTGAGAATTGTACAGGGCAGAATCTATAAGGCCAACATTCGAAACCCATTTGAAGTCATTTAAAAAGCAAAATTGTTTTCACGGGAAGGCAACATATTAAGCCATTATCACCCACCAACTCTTTGCCCTTGTATCAGTAAGGATTCCACCAAAGAAACAGAAACAGAACTGGCAGGAGCTAGATATTAAGAGATTTATTGCAAGGATTGGCTCACATGATTGTGGGGGCTGGCTAAGCATATACGTAGACCACCAGGAAGGACAGGCTGAAAACTCTCAGGTGTAAGCGGAAGCTACTGCCCACAAGTGAAAGTTCTCCTTCAGAGAAGACTCCGTTGTACTTTAAAACCTTTTACCTGATTGAATGAGACCCCCCTAGGCTATCTTATTTAAAGTCAACTGCTTATGGGCTTTAATCTCATCTGCAACAGGCAGCAATACCTTGATTAATGTTTGATTAAATAACTAGAGACTAGTTCATCATGGCCAAGCTGACACACAAAACCACCACAACTTCTAACAAAGATTTTAAAAATTTCCCAGCACTAATTTTAGGCAATAATAATAAAGAAGAAAGCCAACATCCAGGAGAGAAGATACAGTTCTACCCTGCGTAAATCAGTGTGTGAGGTTGTAGCTAGAAATAATAAAATAGAAGTTTAAAAAGAAGTAATGATGAAGCCAAAATAAAAGATGCAGAAGTTAAAGTGGATTCACTGCATATGATGGAGTAAAATAAAAATATATTTGAAAATATTTTTAGTGTGTTTTTGTTTCTTGTGATTTTTATTTTCTTTAATTTCCTTTTATTCCCTCCTCCTTTCCTCACTTGGTCTAAACCCAGAGACATCCATTGACTCACAGAGGGCTACAAAATCCCAGTCCTGGGAATATCAGAGGTCCAGATGTAAAGAGAAATTAGAAAGAAGAAACATCTGCCAACTATGGTTTATCCCACTGAACTCCTAAACTTCAAAATTAGTTAAAGTTTGCTTTAACGATTCTGAGGAGGAGAGCAGAGAAGGGAGAGAGAAAGGAGTAAGGGCCTTGGGAGGACCTCGGTTAATATTCCACTCAGTTCTACTGAGTTCTAAGTCAAGAAGGGGAGAAATGATAAACAGTTTATGATCTAAAAGTAGAAGTACCTGTGTTTTCCACTTCATCATATATGACCACCTACCTGGATAGATGTGTAAAAATGGAAACAGAATATTTTTTTTCATCTGTCTCTCATTTTTTTTTTTTTTTTTTTTGCATCTGAAAAGGATAAAAAGAAACATAGGCATTAAGAGGACTGCGATCATCCCAAGGCCTGAGGACTGAGACTGGCTCCATTACGTGCTGTAAAGGAGCATTCCATTCTCACTGAAGAATCTCTCATTGTGTTAGATAAATTAGTGATGTGGTGAGAACACATTGAGGCCGTGCCTTTTGGGACTTCTTTAGCATTTGTTGCCCTGGCACTAATTTAACCTCAGAATCTGTTAGATCAGTGTCCCTGCTACTAGTAATTCACAGGGAACATTTATGGCTGATGTCTTCACCTCCTTCTCCTATGACTTTATAAATATGCTCACCACTATGACTTTATAAATATGCTCACCACTGACTTCCCTAAATCGTGTCAAAGTTTGATCATGAGACTTCTAAACAGATGCCCCAATCACTTCATTTGGTAGTTCCATAGCTTAAACATTGCAAAATGGTCATATCATGAGATCACAATAAGGTAAATTCATGTTACATCCTTATTCCAGAGGGAACATCTGCAGGAACCCTCAGATTGCATGTGCTGTCAGTAAGATACGGGTCTCAGAGTCAGAAGGGTCTGATAAGACAGAGGACTTGGAGTTTGAACTATAATATGATGACATGCTGCTGCCATTCCTTACCTGTTCATCTTCTAGCTGATGCACTGACTTATCTTAACAGGAACTGTTGTATCCTGGTCCAAGTCTGCATCACTGGGAACTCACAACCAAGGAAACCCAACCTTGTTGAAACTCTTAGTTCCTCACCATTAATGGCAGATTTGGATTGCCTGTGGGGTTGCAGCTGATGCATAACCTCTGCCTCACTCAAGCATATTGTTAGTCCATAGCCCTGAGTGCAGAAATAATTGACAACCTGCTCCATTTCCTTCTGCATAAGCCTGCAGGGCACAGTCATCCACATTAAACAATTGCTAGGTGACTGCTTCAAACATTGCAGGCTTCTACAGAATCCTGCTCAAGGGCAATATCTTCTTGGAGGAGGAAAAGGAAATCTTTATACCTGTGCTCATGTTACTAGTTGCATCACTGATGAGGACTACAGAAAGAAGACTAGATACTCTAAAACCAGGAGGCAAACCCATCAAAATCCCCTGGACGTAGACAAAAGATATGGTGGGGCTAAGCACAGAACCATTTTCACACATGTTGAATAGCTTTCTATCCATGTAGCAGTAGACAGATGTGTTTTTCTTTTTAATGAATTCATAATGTAAGGAGAACCAGAAGATAGGCAGAAAATAGAGTTTCCAATTTGGTTCATTTAAATTAGCTCAATTGAAATGCTTTCCCTTTTCAAGTTTTTTCAAAAGTATAGAACTCTTTCGCCACAAATGTAACATTCTTTGATTAGTTATTGACCACTATGCTAGTTCTATGTTGGTACATAACAAACCATCCCAAAACTTACTGACCTAAAATAATTTATTATTCCTCACATTGCTGAGAGTTAACAAATGAGCTGGGTGATTCCTGTTTAGGGTCTCATATGGCTTCAGTCAGATGATGGCTGACACTGAACTCATTTGAAGATTTCTGCATTTCTGGGTCTAGTACCTAGGTGGAGAGAGATGGAAAAACTGTGGATTGGTGGAGGGGCCCTCTCTATTTAACTCTCTCTCTCTTCATTTGACCTATCCATATGGCTAGCTTGGGCTTCTTCATAACATAAAATGTTCAAGGTAGTTAGACTTCTCACCTATTGCCTAAGAGAGAGCCTTCTTAGAAAAAGTTAGATGAAGTTGCCAATCCTTGAGACCTGGATCTAGAAACAGAACAGTATTATTATTTACTAATGCAACGTAATCTCAAAAATAGTCACAGAGTCTGTCCATATTCTATATCCTGATAAAAGGAAGGTCAAATGTGCGGCATTTTGATCCAGCATATCTAAAAATGATAGACAAGTCATTTTTTCCATTGATATATTCTATATTTAAAGAACCAGTTAATGATCCCTAAGGATTAATCATGACCTTCTAGGAGTTATATATATAAATACTTTATTTGTGACTTGTAGGTGATTGGAATACTGTAGGTTATGGTAGACTGATTTCACTCTGACATAATTTAGCAGTAAAGTTGTCTATGATAAACATTCAAAAAGTACTAATTCAAGTACACACTCTTATAGTTTGTTAGTATCATCCATGTTATATATTTTACATAATATTGATGTGATTGTTATCTGTGCTAGGTAAATATCACATAACATCAAGTTCAGTGGATTCTATAATATAAAACATCTCAAACCATAATCCCTCGAAAAATGGGTAGAAAATATATGCATATATTTATATTGCATAGTTATCCAAACCATGCTAGGGACACTTACACAGGAATGTGTTCAAACATAACCAGGTTTTATCAATTAAAATACATTTAGCTGCAAATATGTAATAGCCAAATAGCCAAATAACTACATATAGATATGTATTTATTTACATATAGATATGTAATTATTTCTCACAATAAGAAGTTTGAAGATAGGCAGTTTCCAAGTGGAAGCAGTGTTATTGTTATCAGTACTGGATTCTTTTCATTTATTGCTCTGTCCTTTCAACATGTCAGTTTTCCATGTTAGTTTTCTCACTTTGTAATCACAAAACGGCTTTCACTGTATCAGGTTTCTTTTCCTTCTTCTGTATTACAGGTGAAAAGGCAATAAATGGGTAAAAAAGATTGTTCTTTATCAGTTAAAATAAACCTTCCCAGAAGACTCTAGTAGATCTAGTAGACATTTCAAGGCCAAAACTAGGACATTTGTCCACCTCAAACCAGGGCCAAACCCTGTTTTTACTCAACTTAAGAGGCTTCTGCTTGATATAATATCTTTTTTTAAATTTTTTTAAATTTATTTTTATTGTTAAATCATAGCTGTGTATATTAGTGCAATCATGGGGTACAATACGTGGGTTTCATATACAATCTGAAATATTCTCATCAAATCGTTCAACATAGCCTTCATGGCATTTTGTTAGTTACAGTATGTAGGCATTTGTATTCTGCATTTAGTAATATCTTAAATGAAACTTTATTGGAAATAGAAAAATGAAAGAATGGATTTTACAGAACTACAAATTGAGGTTTGGTATATTTGTCTTATAAAATGAAATTGTTTTGTCACAGTTTCCAATGAGGTTTGTGGACGTTCACGTGAGTTCCTAAAGGACTTAGTCTTTCCTATGTTAGCACTGTCTCTGAGTGCTGCCTCTTGATTCTACTAAGCTGGAAGTTGCCAACCTTCCTGTAGAGTAGGCAATTTACTTGTCAGATTTCTATGATCTATTTATGTAAATTTTCTAAGAGGGTTTAATTTCCCCCCTCATGGCAGGTGCAAGCTAGAAAACAGGGGTAATCCACATATACAATATCCATGGTACTCTTGACTGGCGAACCTTTGGCTTTCATGTCCATAGAAATTCCATTGCTGCTGTCACCTTCCTGTAAAAGATGAAATTAGGATCCAAGTTCTCTAGTCTGTGTAGAATCTACCAGAAAGGCCCCAATAATTCATAATTATCACTGGCCAGCACAATCACATACCTAATGATAAAGTTCTAAGATGTCGATCTAACGTCAATTCCCCCATCTGTGAGTTAGTTCCTATGGGACAACAGAAGCAAATTTTGAAGCTAAAAGAAAGATCTGGGCTGCTTTTAAAGAATTATTTATTCAACAAATGCAAACTGTAGCTTTGACATGGCAACTTTTGTGCTGAGAACTATAAAATGCTTGTTGGGAATATAAAGTTTTCTAAGTGGCTTAAGTGTTCAACTAGAGTTTTCAAGCCTTCTACTATTTTAGTTTTCCTGTAAAATAATTATCTACTGTATTCCGCGAATTACTTCTTAAGAGATCTGATGTCTCTACCCTCTTCTCTCCTCTTGACTTGAATGAGAATGTTGGAAAAGACTGTAGTGCCCTGTTCACATGTGTCCTCTGTTATTTTTACCCAACCAGCATGTGCTAAGCATTAACTCCGAGGCAGACATCAGCCAGAGAGGGTCTCTCCCTTCACAGATTAATGATCAATTCTAATCTGAAGAATAAAAAAAAAAAAAAAAAATAAAAAAAGTTTTGTTTTTAAATTAAATAAGTCTGGTTTGTGAAGTTTATGTGTTTATGCGGGGAAGGTGGT